>JAGFNQ010000419.1:0-136739 GCA_024364735.1 Boesenbergia rotunda | reverse complement strand
AGCTCCATGTAATTGGAGAGAAAATCGAAAACCGGGACATCGTCAGGTATGTCTTACAAGCCTTCCCGAGAACCACCCTGTGGGCATCCATGGTTGATGCTTACAAGGTATCGAGGGATTATCCTTAGTCAAATTAGAACGATTTATTTGTGAATTTGAACTGCACGAGCAAGCTAATATTTCGGCAAAAGAGAAAGGTATTGCTTTTGTTGCAGAGAAAGAGAAGAAGAGGAGAAAGGAGAAGAAGAAGGTGATCTACTCATCATCCTCGGACTCGGAGGAGTCAACCGCCTCCATGGACAGTGACCAAGAGGCCTTTATGGTAAGGAAATTTCGTAAGGCATTTAAAAGTTTTTCTAACAAACTACAACTGTCACCAAGAGGGACATATGAAGAACGAATGTCCCCAGTTGAAGAAGAGGGAGGACAAGAAAGAAGAGAAGAAGAAGAATGACAAGAAGAAGTCAAAGGGAAAGGAGAAGAGTGCCACGAACCTCAAGGCGACCTGGGACGATCCCTCATCCTCAGAGGAAGAAGAAGAGCAAGTCTCCCACTTCGCTCTTATGGCACAAGATGGTTCAGATTCTTCAGACGATGAACGGAGCTCAAGCAGTGAAGATGAGAGCTCCTCCACCTCATCATCATCAGAGTCAGAGGCTTCGGTAAGTGAGGTATACCACTTACCCTCTTCTACCTTAGTGAAAATTATCTCTAGCACAAACATGGATTTAGCTAAGGCTAGAAGTAGAATTAAGCATCTTAAGGAAGAAATTGTCATGCTTAGAGTAGAAGCTATTAAACTTAAGGATTTGCATGCTAGCTCTACTTCTTCACATGTCTCATATACTGAAAATGAAAATAAGGAGCTAAGGAAACAAGTAGATGACCTCACAAAGGCCCTTAGAAAATTCCAAGTAGGATCAAGTAACCTTGACATGATCATAAACAGTCAAAGGGCTGTATACAACAAGGTCGGATTAGGTTATAGGCCTAAGACCAAGAAAGTAGCTTTTGTTTCACTTACCGGTAGGATTGGTGCATCTAGGAGACTAGAGACTAGGGGAACTACAAAGAAGGCATGGGTACCTAAGAAATTTTTAAATGATGCTTATGGATCAAAGATATGGGTACCAAAAGAGTGTGTTTTCCGTGTTGTTTAGGTAAAGGTGAAGGAGGCCCCAACCTTATGGATAGTAGATAGTGGATGCTCAAGACACATGTCCGGGGATGTGAGCAAGTTCACCACTATTAGCTACCTAAGAGAAGGAACGGTCTCTTTTGGAAATAGTGGAAAGTTAAGGATCATTGGTAGGGGCACAATTGAGGTATCTCCAAATATTTCGATTCATAAGGTACTCTTGATTAAGGATATGAAGTTTAATTTATTAAGTGTAAGTCAATTATGTGATGCCGAGTTTAGATTAGAATTTCATGCTAACAAATGTGTAATTAGACATAATGAATCAAACACTATCATATTAGAAGGGTTTAGAGAGGCAAACCTATATTATCTTGATCTATCTTATGCTACTAACAATGTTGTTAAGTGTCTCATGTCCAAAGAAGAAGAAGGGTGGTTATAGCACCGGACACTTGGACACGTCAACATGAGGAACATTACAAGAGTGGTCAAGGAAGAATTGGTGAAGGAGCTCCCAATGATCAAGTATGAAAAGAACAAGTTATGTGATGCATGTCAAGAGGGTAAGCAAACCAAAGCATCACACAAAGGTAAAACCTTAAGTACTACTTCATTGCCTTTAGAACTTTTACATATAGACTTGTTTGATTGTCATAGTACTCCATCACTTGTAGGGAGTAAGTATTGCTTAGTGATAGTAGATGACTTTTCTAGGTTCACTTGGGTTCATTTCATGAAACATAAGGATGATACCCTAAATATATTTATAGGTTTTAGCAAAAGGGTAGAAAATGAAAAGAATACCAAAATAAACCGAATTAGAAGTGACCATGGTGGGGAGTTCTAAAACGCTAACTTCACACAATTTTGTGTTGAAAATAGATACAAGCATGAGTTTTCATGCCCTAGGACTCCTCAACAAAATGGGGTAGTTGAGAGGAAAAACCGAGCCCTACAAGAAGCCGCTAGGACTATGCTTAATGCATACTCTCTTCCTAGCTACTTTTGGGCCGAAACGGTTAACACCGCTTGCTATATTTAAAATCGAGTATTGGTACATAGGTTTTTAGGAAAAACACCTTTTGAACTTTGGAATGGAAGGGTACCCCAAGTCCACTATTTTAGGGTCTTTGGATGTAAAGCTTACATCTTAAACACCAAAGACGACCTAAGAAAATTTGAATCAAAGGCTGATGAAGGAATTTTAGTAGGGTATTCATTGACTAGTAGGGGTTATAGAGTGTACAACAAGAGGACAAAAGTGATTGAGGAGTCCTCAAATGTCAAATTTGATGAAACCACTAGTACCTACCCTAGGAAGGCCTCAATTGATAAGGATATAGAAGAGGTCCAACCCCTTGCCCAAAGACTTCAAGACCTACAATTGGAGGGCAATGATCAAGGGGGAGTAAGAAGTACCCTAGAGGATGAGGAAGAAGGAGTAAATGAACCCACAACCTCTAGACCCTTGAGACATCATCATGATCATCCCATTGACCAAATTGTAGGTGATGTCACTCAAGGAGTAAGGACTAGGTCATACTTTAGGGATCAGACTAGCCAAATAGCTCTAATCTCCCAATTAGAACCAAAGACCATTGATGAAGCATTGGGAGATGTTGATTGGGTGTTGGCAATGCAAGAAGAGCTAAACCAATTTGAGAGGAGTGAAGTTTGGGAGTTAGTTCCTAGACCCACCGATTGTACCATTGTAACCACGAGATGGGTTTTTAGAAACAAATTAGATGACCAAGGTAAAATCACTAGGAACAAGGCTAGATTAGTAGCTAGAGGTTTTAACCAAGTTGAGAGATTAGATTATGATGAGACCTATGCCCCCGTAGCTAGACTAAAGTCAATTAGAATTCTACTAGCCTATGCCGCTCACATGGGTTTTACACTCTACCAAATGGATGTGAAGTCGGCATTCCTCAATGGGATCATTAAGGAAGAGGTTTATGTAGAACAACCCCCCGGATTTGAGGATCCCAACTATCCGAGACACGTATTCAAATTAAGAAAAGCCTTGTATGGATTGAAACAAGCTCCCCGGGCTTGGTATGAAAGGCTCTCTTTATTTTTGGTGTCTAAGGGGTTTAGGAGAGGAACAATAGACCCTATATTGTTCCTAAAATATAAGGATAAGGATATATTTGTTGCCCAAGTCTATGTAGACGATATCATTTTTGGGTCAACAAATAATGACTTCCTACAAGAATTCATCAAATGTATGGAAGATGAATTTGAGATGAGTCTTGTAGGAGAGTTAACATTTTTCTTAGGCCTTCAAGTTAAGCAAACTAATGAAGGTACACATGTATTTCAAACCAAATATGCTAAGGAGATGCTAAAGAAATTTGGTTTAGAACATGCTAAGGAAGCATCTACACCCATAGGAACTAATGTGAAAATGGATAGTGATCTTGAAGGCAAAATGGTAGACTCTAAACAATATAGGAGCATGATTGGTAGCCTCCTATACCTAACCGCTAATAGACCCAACATACTTTTTGCGGTAGGTATGTGTGCTAGGTACTAATCTTGTGCAAAAGAGTCTCATTTAATTGTGGTCAAAAGGATCCTAAGGTATGTGAAAGGAACCCTAAATGTCGGACTTTGGTATCCTAGAACCCCAAATGTTGACCTAATTGGATACACCGACTCGGACTATGCAGGTTGCAAGTTAGATAGGAAGAGTACAAGTGGAGGGTGTCAATTTCTTGGGTCTTCATTAGTTAGTTGGAGTAGTAGGAAACAACCATGCGTTGCCCTATCCACAACGGAAGCAGAATATGTGGCAATGGGTGGATGTGTTTCCTAACTCCTTTGGATCATGCACACCTTAGAGGACTATGAGCTACATTACACCAAGGTCAAAGTCTTATGTGATAATGTAAGCACGATCAATCTAACTAAAAATCCGGTTCACCATTCTAGAACAAAGCACATTGAAGTGAAACATCACTTCATTAGAGACCATGTGGCAAGGGAAGACATAGAATTACACTATGTTGAATCATAGTCGAACCTAGCCGACATCTTTACCAAGCCTCTTCCCGAATCGGAATTTACATCCTTAAGAAGAGGCCTTGGAATGTGCTTTGTGGAAGTATAGAATGATCTTGGACACATTAACCTTGAAAAAGGGTGCTTGATCCATTAGGGTGATACATTTGGCTCACTTGTGCTTGTGGCACATTGTTGGACCATTAAAAGTATCAAAATATCAAAACTAGATCAACTATGTGGGAGACAAGTGTTTAATCAATGGACACTTTGCCAAAGATCATAGTTGGACATTATAAACCTTTGAAAACCATTTTATGTTTTACATATTGTGTCATGCTTTTAAAAGTCACATATTTGCAAAATTGGTTTCAAAGGTTGATACAAAATGTAGTGTTTTTCAAAACTTTTGGATTTTTATCAAAAGATGTGCATGTTTGAAATTTTATATGGTTTATTATTTTTCCCTAATGGAGTATAACATTTCAAACATGTACGTAAAATTTTACAATTTTTTGAATTTTCTGGAATTTTCTGGGAGTTTCTGAAATTCGGTAGAAAACCTGTAAATTCAGACTGATAACGTATCAGTCGACTGCCCTATGGGCAGTCGACTGGTACAGCAATTTTCAGCAGCTGTGAGAAAATTTAGAAATAAATAATTCTCATAATTGATGTCATAGGGTTTGGTTGTTTGAGGCAATCATTTTGATGGTGTCAAAGGGGGAGAATGGGCGGTTTAAGTTAGAACTTTGACTTAAAATGGATGACTTTAGGTATTTTGTCTAACTTAGACCTTGAAAGGTTAAAATTTGGAAAGAAGAGATGGATTAAGGGGGAGGTACCTCTTAGATTCGGATTTGTCTTATGGATGTTGTTAAGTGGAAACTTAACTTGGAATATGATTAGAGTTGAAACTGTGGAGAGGACATAGGTTAAGGGGGAGGTTACCTCTTAGGTCTATTATGTCTCATAATATTTCAATTGCTATCTTTTGCTATTGCTATTGATGTTATTTATCTCTAACTTAAACATATTGCCACACATCAAAAATGGGGAGATTGTTGAGGCAATCGGCCCTTTAAATGATTGGAAGATCATGGTTTTGATGTGTGGGCGAATAAGTTTAAAGTTAGAGTGTTATGTTGTATTTGATTTGTGTGATTGAGTTTGCAGGACTTGGAGAATCACACTTGGTGGACCTATCCAAGGGACGAGAGCCGAGGGAGGAGAGCTTCAAGGGCAAGCCGGGAAGTGGACTTCAAAGGGCACACGTGAAGGGTGGCATGGAGGCAAGCCAAGGGAAGGCTTGCGTGCGCATCCGAGGGACGATAGTCAGAGGAAGAGGACTTCAAGGGGCGAGCCAAGGGAGCAGACCTGAAGGCACACGCGAAGGAGAGGGTTCGAAGTGGCTGGAGCTGAGCTGGGAGGCAGGGCAGTCGACTGACCCTGAGGCAGTCGACTGCCAAAACCCACAGAGAGTTCGCAGCCTTAGACCAGTCGACTGGCCTTGGGGCAGTCGACTGGTATACCCCAAAAACTAGTTGTTGGCTAGCTGTTTGCTAGCTGTTGGCCGACATTTAATGCCGGGCCAGTCGACTGGTCTTGGGGCAGTCGACTGGTATACCCCAAAAACTAGCCGTTGGCTAGCTGTTTGCTAGCCGTTGGCCGACATTTAATGCCGGGCCAGTCGACTGCCCTTGGGGCAGTCGACTGGTGGGCGCCTGGACAGACTGCGAATCTGTCCTTTTCACCTATAAAAGGAGGCCTCGTTACACGTGTCTGTACCATTCCGTACAGTAACGAAGTGCTGCCAAATTGTAAAGTGATTACTTGCTTCCTCCATCTCATTTCTACATCTGTAAAGAGAAAGCTCTTGCTGTGAAGGTTTCTCCACCTAAAAGAGACTTTTCGATAGTGAAAAGTGGTGCTCGCGGCGTGGATCCTTGGACTAGTCACCCATCTGGGTGGATACCAAGTAACTGAAAGTGTTAGCATTGTTCCTATATTTTATTTTATATATTATTTCCGCTGCGCTAACAAGACTGCAGAGTTCAAGATCCGAAAAAGTGCATTCACCCCCCCCTCTGCACGCCACATCGATCCTTCAACCATGATGATGATGATAATGGTGTATCTCAGGACATTGATGATAAAGCTTCAAGTGGCAGATCAGATCATGCTCGAGTTGGTGGAAGAAGAGGAAGGATGAATGATCATGTGGATAGAAACTTGGGAAATATCAAGATGAAGATTCCTTCATTTCAAGGCAAAAGTGATCCTGAAGTCTATTTGGAGTGGGAAAAGAAAGTGGAATTTGTATTTGATTGTCACAACTCTTCTGAAGAGAAGAAGGTAAAACTCGCTGCCGTTGAATTTGTTGATTATGCAATTATTTGGTGGGATCAAATTATTCTAAGTAGGAGAAGAAACAAAGAGAGACCCGTTAGCAGTTGGAAAGAGATGAAAACTATTATGAGAAAGAGATTCATTCCAACACATTACTATTGGGATTTATATCAACGGTTACAAAGTCTCACACAATGATCCAAGACTGTGGAGGAATACCACAAAGAGATGAAAATTGCGATGATTCGAGCCAATGTGGAGGAGGACCGAGAAGTAACCATGGCACTATTTTTACAAGGTTTAAATCACGAAATTGCAAATGTAGTGGAGTTGCAACATTATGTGGAGCTTGAAGACATGGTGCATGTGTCCATGAAAGTTGAAAAACAACTCAAAAAGAAGGGACCAAATAAGCATGGGGGGCAAAGTTCTCATTCGTCAACTTGGAAATCTAGCTGAACAAAAGAGATGATAAAGTTGAATTAAAGAAAAAGCCCGATTTTTCAAAGAATAAAGATGCAAGCTCTCCATTGGTCAAGGGAAAGGAACCCCTCCAACCTTCAAGAAATAGAGATATTAAATGCTTTAAGTGCTTGGGAATGGGACATATCGCATCACAATGCCCAAACAAAAGAATTATGATTTTGAAAGAAAATGATGACATCGAGACTGAAAGTGAGTCCGAAGATGATAGTGTCTTGCCCCCATTATTGGAAAGTGATGAAGAGTATCCCGTCGAAGGTGAAGCCCTTGTCACTAGGCGTGCTCTAAATGTGCAAGTGAAAGAAGATAATGAAGAACAACGAGACAACATATTTCATACCCGTTGTCATATCGAAGATAAGGTATGTAGTATGATTATAGATGGGGGAAGTTGCACTAATGTAGCTAGTACTATCTTGGTTGAGAAATTATGCTTACCTACCACTAAGCATCCTGGACCTTACAAACTACAATGGTTGAATGATTGCAAAGAAGTCAAGGTCAACAAGCAAGTGTTGGTTTCATTTTCCATTGGTAGATATCATGATGAGATACTTTGTGACATAGTACCAATGCATGCAAGTCACCTACTTTTAGGTAGACCATGGCAATTTGATAGGAAGGTCATGCATGATGGGTTTAAAAATAAGTATTCTTTTATGATGCATGGTAAACATGTAACTCTTGTACCATTGACTCCTAAGCAAGTATATGAAGATCAATTGAGGATCAAAAATGAGAGTGAAAAAAGAAAAGATTGTGAGAGAAAAGAAAATGAGAAAAGAAAAAAGAATGGAAAAGAAAAAGAGTGTGAGAAAAGAAAAGGTGAGGATGAGATGAGTGGAAAAAAGAATGAAAGGGGAAGAGAAATTCAAGAGCAAGAGAGTAAAAATGGGAGCTTTTATGCAAAAGAAAGAGAGGTTAAGAGAGTGTTTTATGCTTCACAGCCAATGATTGTACTTTTGTACAAGGAGGTCGATTTTAACACTAACGATCTTGACCCTACTTTGCCTAGTGTTGTTAAATCTCTTTTGTAGGAATTTGATGATGTATTTCCTGATGAGGTTTCTGATGGATTGCCACCACTTAGAGGAATAGAGCACCAAATTGATTTCATCCCTGGAGCCACAATTCCTAATCGGCCAACCTATAGGTGTATCCCTGCTGAGATAAAAGATCTTCAAAGGTAAGTTGAAGAGTTGATGAGAAAAGGGTACGTCCGAGAATGTTTGAGTCCATGTGCTTTCCCCGTTTTGCTAGTACCTAGGAAGGATGGAACTTGGAGAATATGCGTTGATTGTAGAGCTATCAACATGATTACGGTAAAGTATCGTCATCCTATTCCTAGATTAGATGATATGCTAGATGAACTACATGGCTCTTGCATTTTCTCTAAAATTGATTTGAAGTTGGGCTATCATCAAATTCGCATGCGTGAGGGAGACGAATGGAAAACTGCATTTAAGACTAGGTATGGTTTGTACGAATGGTTAGTAATGGCATTTGGGCTTACTAATGCACCTAGTACTTTCATGAAATTAATGAACCATATTTTGCGTGCTTTTATTGGAAATTTTGTTGTATATTTTGATGACATCCTGATTTATAGAAAAAATTTAGAGGAGCATCTAAATCATTTACAAAATGTTCTAATTGTTTTGTGAAATGAAAAGTTGTATGCTAAACTTTAAAAATGTTCTTTTTGCACTAATCAGATTGAGTTTCTTGGTTATATTGTTAGTACTAAGGGAATAGCAGTTGATAAGAAGAAAGTTAAGGCTATTCGTGAATGGCCAACACCAAAAATCATAACTGAGGTACGTAGTTTCCATGGTTTGGCAAGTTTCTATAAAAGGTTTGTTAAGAATTTTAGCACTTTAGCTGCACCTTTGACCGAAATTGTTAAAAAGAATGTTGGATTTCGTTGGGATAGTGAACAGGATTCAGCCTTCAACTCACATAAGGAGAAATTAAGTTCTGCACCATTACTTGCATTACCTAACTTTGCTAAAACTTTTGAAATTGAGTGTGATGCATCAGGAATAGATATTGGAGTTGTGCTAATACTAGAAGGTCGACCCCTTGCTTATTTTAGTGAGAAATTGAGTGGAGCAGCTTTGAACTATCCCACTTATGATAAAGAGATGTATGCATTGGTGAGGGCTTTAGAGACTTGGCAGAATTACTTGTGGCCCAAGGAGTTTGACATTCACACTGATCATGAATCATTGAAGCACTTGAAGAGCCAAAGTAAGTTGAATAGACGTCATACGAAATGGGTAGAGTTCATTGAATCATTTCCTTATGTGATCAAGTATAAACGAGGTATGGACAATACTATTGCAGATGCTTTATCTTGAAGGTATACTTTGCTCTCTACTTTGAACACTAAATTGTTAGGATTTAAAAACATTAAAGATCTATATTCTAAAGATCCTGACTTTGGAAATGTATTTGAAGTTTGTGAGCATGCTGCATTTGGGAAGTTTTATAGGCATGAGGGATTTCTATTTAGGGTTAATAGGTTATGTGTGCCTAACTATTCATTAAGGGAATTATTAGTCCAAGAAGCCCATGGTGGGGGACTAATGGGACATTATGGAGTGAGAAAAAACCTAGATGTTTTGTTAGAGCATTTCTTTTGGCCACATATGAAAGGAGATGTTGTAAAATTTTGTGAGAAGTGTATCACATATAGGCAAGAAAAATCTAAATCTTTACCTCATGGGTTGTATACAACTCTACCAATTCCTAGTGAACCTTGGGTTGATATTTCTATGAACTTTATTGTAGGTTTACCAAGGTCAAAACGAGGTATGGATTCTATTTTTGTGGTCGTAGACAGATTTTCTAAAATGGCTCATTTTATTCCTTGTAGGAAAACAGATAATGCTATCCACATTGCTGATCTCTATTTTAGGGACATTGTACGACTTCATAGAGTGCCGAAAAGTATAGTTTCCGATCGTGATGCAAAGTTTCTAAGCTACTTTTGGAAGACACAATGGGGCAAGTTGGGAACAAACTGAGGTAGTAAATCGAACCTTAGCTACTTTATTAAGAGTTATCATTCAAAAGAATTTAAAAGGTTGGGAAGATTATTTACCACATGTTGAATTTGCATATAATAGATCTATACATTCTGCTACTAAGTATTCACCTTTTAAAGTGGTATATGGTTTCAATCCACTAACTCCTTTGGATTTATCACCTTTGCCTATTTCTGAGCATGGTAGTTTGGATGGTACAAGGAAAGCTGAATTTGTGAGGCAAATGCACGAGAAAGTAAGGATGCAAATTGAAAAGAAGACTAAGCAATATGCTACGCAAGCCAACAAGGGACGAAAGAAAATAATCTTTGAACCCGGTGATTGTGTTTGGGTTCATATGAGAAAGGATATATTTCTTGCTAAACATCGTATTAAGTTGCATCCAAGAGGCGATGGACCATTTCAAGTCGTGGCGCGAATCAATGATAATGCCTACAAGCTTGACTTACCGGGTGAGTATAATGTGAGTTCCA
Source organism: Boesenbergia rotunda (assembly GCA_024364735.1). Classification (NCBI taxonomy): domain Eukaryota; kingdom Viridiplantae; phylum Streptophyta; class Magnoliopsida; order Zingiberales; family Zingiberaceae; genus Boesenbergia; species Boesenbergia rotunda. The sequence continues at coordinate 126,237 of JAGFNQ010000419.1, read as the reverse complement.
CATTTAATATTTCTGATCTCTCTCCCTTTGATGTAGGTAATCAAGATTCGAGGACGAATCCTTTTGAGGAGAGGGGGAATGACGGAGTCCAAGGAAGTGAACAAGTTGTCCAACAAGCTAACGATATGGATCATGCTCAACCCACTCTAGAAGATGTTGATGATCCATTATACATCAAAGGAGGCCCAATTACAAGAGATAAGGCTAAAAAGATGAAAGAAGCACTTAATGTGATAATTGAAGATGTGAAAGCCAAAGCTACCATTAAAGAAGGTTTGACCAAGAGCAAGTCATACGGCTTAGTCAACCTAATTCAAGCCTTAGATGAGCTTAACTAGTCATTTAAGTCTCTTGTCTATGTAAGAGGAATATGTTAATTTTGTGGGTTCAATTTAGGCCCAATTTCTAGCATTATTTGGGTTGTAATGGTGCCAAGAGCTCAATATGGCTATGTAGCCTACATAGGCCTCTACTAAATGGGCTTCCTTTTGGCCTTTTAGGGTTTTTAGGTCACCCTATAGCTATAAATTAAGGGGGTGGCGGCCACACATGTAACTTTTGGCTTATTTTCAATCTACTACATGGTAAGGCTCTCACTTGTTGGTTCTTCATTGAACTAGAACTTATCAAGGCATCCCCTTGTGGTGTTTAAGACTTATCAACCTTCATCCCAAGGTTATGGCGTCTATCCTCTTCTTCTTCTATACCAAGGTTTATGTTTTCCTAAGCATTGGGTCAAGGTTTTTCTTTCATTCTCCATCTTTTCGATTTAGACTATCATTCTCTCTTTCTTCCATTTGTTGTGTGTTCTTGAGACTTCATCTCTTTGGGTTCACATCACTAGAGGAACGAGAGGTGGTTTATTTTATAGTCCTAAAGATTAGAGGGTGATCGTTAGCACGAATGTCCAATTTTTAGAAAAAGGAAGACTATGTGATCTACCACAAGCCCATGAGTAAGATTGTTCTTGAGGAGATGAGAGGGAATGTTTCAACTTCAGTACCAACAGTACAGGAGGACATACTACAAGTGACTGTATCACGTGTTACAGAGGATACACAAGTAGTACCTCATCGTAGTGGGAGAGTTGTTAGACAACCTGATAGATTCATGTTCTTGTGAGAGTTGTCGGACTTAGTCCTTGGTGAACATGAATCTGATCCATGGGCATATGATGAGGCACTCAAAGATAAAGATGCAGTATCTTGGTAAAAGGCAATGAATTCTGAGATAGAATCTATGAATTCTAATCAGGTTTGGGAGCTAGTAGAACTACCCAACGGTGTAAAAGTCATTGGATGCAAGTAGATCTACAAGAAAAAAGAGAGGATCAGACGGGAAGGTAGAAACCTTCAAAGCAAGGCTTGTTGCGAAAAGGTATACTCAGAAAGAGGGTATCGATTACGAGGAGACCTTTTCGCTGGTAGTCATACTTAAGTCTATTCGGATTCTCTTGTCTATTACTGCTCATATGGATTATGAGGTTTGACACATGGATGTCAAGACAGCTTTCCTTAATGGAAGTCTTAAGGAAAATATCTATATGAAGCAACCAGAGGGATTCATTGCAAAGGGCAATGAGCATCTTGTGTGTAAGCTTAATCGGTCCATTTATGGATTGAAGCAAGCTTCGAGATCTTGGAACATCCGCTTTGATGAGGTAATCTAATCTTATGGATTTATTCAAAGTCCGGATGAGTCTTGTGTATACAAGAGATGTGATGAAAACGTAGTGGTATTTCTTGTACTATACATAAATGATATTTTGCTCATTGGCAATAATGTCAAAGTATTATTAGACGTAAGGGTATGGTTGTCCAAACAGTTTGATATGAAGGACTTGAGAGAAGATGGACACATCCTTGGGATCAAAGTTATAAGGGATCACAAGAAAAGGATGTTGTGCTTATCTCAAGCTTCATACATAGACACTATCCTAGCTCGTTTTAGCATGCAAAACTCCAAGAAGGGTTTTCTACCTTTTCAGCATAGAGTACCTCTATCTAAGGAGATGTGCCCTAAAACATCAAAGAAGATAGAGGAGATGAAGGTGGTTCCTTATGCTTCGGTTGTGGGAAGACTCATGTATGCTATGTTATGTACGAGGCCGGATATCTGCTTTGCCGTGGGCATGGTAAGCAGATATCAAAGTAATCCAGGACAGGGATATTGGACTGCAGTAAAGCATATATTGAAGTACCTAAGAAGGACTAGGGATTATATGCTAGTTTACCAGGCAGATGAATTACTCCCTATGGGTTATACGGATTCTGACTTCCAATCAGATAGGGATAGGGATTATACGGATTCTGACTTCCAATCAGATAGGGATAAAAGTAAGTCTACCTGGGGTATGTGTTTACATTAGGAGGTGGAGTCATATTATGGAGGAGTGTCAAGCAGAAATGCGTGGCGGACTCCACCATGGAAGCTGAGTATGTGACAGCCTCTGAGGCAGCCAAAGAAGCTGTATAGCTCAGGAACTTCTTGATGAACTTGGATGTGATTCCTGGTTTGCCCAGAGCTATCACAATTTATTGTGATAACAGTGGTGCACTTGCAAACTCGAAGGAACCACAAGCCCATAAGGCAAGTAAACACATAGAGCGCAAGTACCACCTGATACGAGAGATCGTAAAGCGAGGAGAAGTTGTTGTCGCCAAGATTACATCAGAGGATAACCTGGCAGATCCTTTCATTAAGGCCCTTCTAGCGAGAGCTTTTGATAGGCATGTTGTAACGCCCCAAAATTCCCATTTTTAGTTCTTAAAGTCCTTAGAATTATTTAAAAATGGTTTAGAAATATTCTAGATATTTTTAGGGATTTTTAGAATATTTTTATGAAATTTTCCGAGTCCGTTTAGTATATTTAAAAAAAGAAGTATATTTAAAAAAAGAAAAACGTTAAAGAGCAAACAGGGGATTCGAACCCACGACCACCGGAAGAACAAGCACGCGCGCGACCAGCTGGGCTGGTTGGTTTTGTTGAAATAAGCTGGGCGAAACAATAGATAAGGTATAATTAGGTAAATTCGCCCCATAAGTATAAATAGATAATTAAAAGAGAAATTTTATTTTCTCTCAACCTAAACCCTTTCTCTCCCTCGCCCAGCACCTTGCGCGACTTCTCTCCCTCTCCTCTCTTGGGCGACGCCAACCAACACCAAGGCCAAGGGGGCCGGCCAAGGTTCTCCTCCAAGAGATATTCCTATATTCGGGATCCCCGCGACGAGAGGAACGCGTAGGCGCGAAGAATTCTCCGAGATCTCAAGTTTCTCCCGAGCCCTAGACGTCAATCTTGGTTGTAAGTCCAAGATATCAATGTAAGTACTGCTCACCTGCAGTAAGAGGCGGTTTTTCCGCAAGAATTTCCCTTAAAAGTTTTTAAAAGAGATATTTCTTTTTTTTAAGTTTTTGCATGTGATCTTAGTTCATTATATGCTTGTATAAGTTTGATAAAGCACCCTATGTGAGATTAGGGGCTAAGAAAGTTATGAGAAAAGAAAAGAGAAGATAAAGATAAGAAAAGAAAAGGCCAAGGCCTTAAGAAATCCCCAAAAGTCAAGACTTAGGGATTTTAGCACGCAAGGTGCTCGAGAAAATGCCAAGGCATTTACAGATAAGAAAGAAAAGAAAGAAAAGCTATTTTATTTTCTAAGGCCAGTACCCGGCGTCCAAGGGCGTCGTTAAAAAAATCCAGGTGTCCAATTCCAAGGTCTTGGCCCTGGTAGACCAAGGTCTGCTCTATTAGGATTGGTGGCTCGCTACCCCAACCTTTTAGGGAACGCGCATGAGATGGTACTTACGTCTTCAGTGGATCCAAGTGATTATATTTTCAAGTATATGCTTTAGCAAAGTTTTCTAAAGTTTAAGAAAGTTTTCAAAAAGTTCAAGAATAGCTAAAGTTTCAAGTTGAGCCAAGAAAAGTAAATTGAGATTTATTAATGCTTGAGTATGCATGTTTTGAGTTATACATGTTCTTAGTTTTCTTTCAAGCATATAAGTATCTCATATGATTTTCATATTGTTCAAGAAGCATGTTTGCACATTTCGAGATTTTGTGAGCTAGATAGTACTTACTAAGCTTTTTGTTACTAGTTGCATTTCCTCTTACTGCAGATAAAGGTAAAGGCAAGCAATTCTGAAGGAAGGCGACGAGGCGGTGCTGAGTAAAGTGTGTGTGGTGGCTGATTTTGGAGAGATCCTTGAGACGAGACAATTTAGTTATTTGAATTACAATGTTTTAGTTTATTCAAATTTCAAGTTCTTGCTTTATGGAGTTTAGCGAACATTTAAGCTTTGGATAGTTTTACATGCTCAATTTCTTAGAGTAAAGATTCCATGTCATTTCATTTAGCATACATATCCTTATGATTGCATTGGATGAGTAGAAGTGTGAGTAGTTTGAAATATTGATACTTTGTTAGAGAAATAGATGCACGTGCCAAGATAGTATTAATTTCCCTTTGAATCAAGTTTTATTGCTTAAGTATGTTTAGAAAAGTTGCTTTCTCATTTGATAATGCCTTAGGGATGTTTCAGAATTTTGTGTGATGAGTTTCAATGGTTAGAAGTTAAGTTTGGTACAAACTCTAGCTTAAAGTCTATGTAGATTTTTCATAACTTCCTAAATTCCGAAAAGTCCTAATTTCAAGTTTATGGATTCGTTTTGATTGGCTAAATTGTTTAGAAAACTGGTATAGAGTATAGAAATGGTGTCATGATTTTATATGGCTCGAAAGTATAGGTTTGGTGGAGTTTTGAAACAAGGCTTCGAATCCGAAAAACAGGTTTCAGACTTATCAGTCGACTGGTACAGTATCAGTCGACTGATACCCGTAAGTTGAGTTGGGCGAGGCAAGTTTCAATAAGTATTTTCTTACGAGTTTTTGAGAAAGAAAGTGTGACATGGTATTATGCATGACTATTTGAGTTAGAATATCATTCTTAGATAGATTAAAAAGAAAAAAAAAGATTTCCGCATTTTTAGTCGTGCATTAGAGTCGAGAAGTAGACAAAAGTAACGATCCGTCTAAGGCAGGAGAAGGCGGGTCGCTACAGTTGGTATCAGAGCAGTTCCCATTCTCCAGCATCACACACACATCAGCATCAACCTTGCCGTCTTCAAGTAAGAAAGCTCTAAGTTCAGTTTTTTTTCTATTGCTCCTTTATTTAATTGCAGTATAGAGAAATGCTTAAGTACTACTCACATGTGCATAGAACAAGGAAGCATGTTTAATCTCTTAGTATCACGGAATCATGTTTAATCCCTAGAATGGACATTAGGATACTAAGTAAGAAGACAAGTTTATACCTAGAGATGTAGTAGTGATTTCTTGTTCCTTTATGCATTATTAGATGGCAAGAAGAGGTCGAGCTCCTAATGCTAATAACAGAACTCCAGTTCAAGATAACAGTGAGCCTGGCACAGAACAACCAAACCTGATGGCAGTCATTGCTCAAATGCAAGCTCAGATTACAGAACAACAGAAGACCATCGCCACACTTATGGCAAATCAGCACCCAGCGCCCCCTACACCACCCACAGCAGGAGTGGGGACCCCAGTAGTGGCTGAAGTTCCACCAGTCCCACAGGAGACCCCTGCTGTGAACCGAAGACAAGAAGCATACCTAGTCCAGTGGCAGAGGCTGAAACCAGAAACTTCTCAGGCACGACTGAGCCCTGGGATGCCCAGGCTTGGTTCAAGACTTTAGAGAGCACGATGGAGCTTCTTGACTGGCCAGAGGTTGAGAAGGTCAAATGTGCCTCCTTCTGCCTAACTGGAGATGCTCGTATGTGGTGGGAGCGAGTCAAGAGTAAGAAGGTAGTCAATCAGATGAGCTGGGCAGATTTTGAGCACGAGTTCTATGAGGAATTTTTCCACATGAAGGTTACCAACAAGCACTTCGAGGACTTCATGGAGTTCAGACAGGGTAGCCTACCAGTGGGAGAAGCAGTTGCAAAGTTCAACAGACTAGCTCGCCTCTGCCCAGAGCTAGTCAGCACAGAGAAGGAGCGAGTCAGACTGATGCTTCGCATGCTGAACCCGGAGATAGCACTCAACGTGAACAGCGGGATGCACCGACCCCAGACCAGCGAGGAGTTGGTCAGTAGTGCCCTAATCTCAGAGCACACCTGAATAGCATCAAGGCACAGCAAGCACAACAGAAGCCAGTCCTGATTGAGAACAAGACAATAGGAGGCCAGAAGCCTCAGCCAAATAGCCAGAACTGGAAGAACAAGAACCACAAAAGGAAGCAGTGGCCTGGCAGCCAGAAAGGAAAACCAGAGAATAAGCAAGCTAGGTATCCACCTTGTCCTAAGTGTGGGAGGAACCATCCAGGAACATGCCTTTTGGGTGTAACTGGATGCTATTCATGTGGACAAGAGGGACACAGATCCAGAGACTGCCCAAACAAGTTTAAAGTACTTCCTCAGCAGTCCGTTCAGTATGGAGGCCAGCCTCAGTTACATTACATGCCTACTATGCTGGAGGGACCTCAGATCAGTCAGGGAGGATTGGAAGCAGCACCAGTTCCAACCAATGCCAGAGTCTTTTCCTTCACGAAGGAAGAAGCTGCCAGTGCCTCCACGGTCGTAACAGGTCAAATAGTTATTTTTCAGCATTTAGCTACTACACTGTTTGACACTGGGGCGACCCATTCTTTCGTATCAGTACCTTTTGCTAGTAAGTTACAGGTGCCTACAGAGAGTTGGGAGTCTAGATTCCTGACAACTCTCCCTTCAGGGGAAATCATGGAATCCACCCAGCGGCTCCGGGCTGTGCCAATCAAGATTTCAGACCGAGAGCTACATGTCGATCTGATAGTCCTTGCGATGCAGGACTTCGACATCATATTGGGCATGGATTTCCTCAGTAAGTACAGCGCTTCAGTGGACTGCCGTAGAAGGAAGGTGGTTTTCAGCCCAGAAGGGAACCACCATTCGAGTTTCAAGGAGCCCCAAGGAGGAAGACTCAGAAATTTCTCTCAGCCTTGGCAGCCCACCAGATGCTAGAGCAAGGGTGTGCTGGTTTTCTTGCACACATAGTGGACTCAGAAGCAAAGGAAGAACTCAAGCAGGAGGATGTACGGGTAGTCTGCGAATATCCAGAAGTGTTCCCAGAAGAATTACCTGGACTACCTCCCAACCGAGAAGTGGAATTCGAGATCGAGCTAGTGCCCGGTACCGGTCCGGTCTCGAAAGCCCCATATCGTATGTCTCCAGCAGAGTTAAAGGAATTGCAAGAGCAACTCCAGGAGCTACTAGACAAGGGCTTCATTTGCCCGAGTCATTCACCCTGGGGAGCTCCTGTACTATTCGTCAAGAAGAAGGATGGATCCATGCGTCTGTGCATAGACTACAGAGCTCTGAATAAGGTAACCATCAAGAATAAGTACCCCCTTCCTAGAATAGATGATTTATTTGATCAACTCAAAGGGGCTACAGTGTTCTCGAAGATAGACCTGCGTTCTGGGTATCATCAGCTAAAGGTTAAAGAAAGTGACATCCCCAGGACGGCCTTCAGGACAAGATACGGCCACTACGAATTTGTAGTAATGCCTTTTGGAGTAACCAATGCTCCAGCAGTCTTCATGGAGCTGATGAACCACATCTTCAGGGAGTATCTCGATAAATTCGTCATTGTATTTATTGATGATATTCTCATATACTCACAGACTCCAGAGGACCATGCTACACACTTGAGGATAGTGCTGCAGATCCTTCAGCAGGAGAAGCTCTATGCAAAATTCTCAAAGTGTGAGTTTTGGCTAGATCAGGTGACCTTCCTAGGTCACATTGTATCCAAAGAAGGCATTCAAGTTGATCCAGCCAAGATAGAAGCAGTCAGCAACTGGTGTAGACCCAAGAATGCCAGTGAGATCAGAAGCTTCTTAGGCCTGGCAGGATATTACAGAAAATTTATGGAGAACTTTTCCAGAATAGCCTCTCCTCTCACAGCCCTGACCAGAAAGAATCAGAAGTTTGAATGGTCAGATAAATGCGAGCACAGTTTTCTAGAGCTGAAGAAGAGACTGACCAGTGCTCCCATCCTGACTGTTCCAGAGAGTGACAAGGCCTTTGACATCTACAGTGATGCATCCAAGATGGGCCTTGGAGCTGTCCTCATGCAAGATGGTAAAGTAATAGCATATGCCTCCAGACAGCTCAAGGACTATGAGAAGAATTACCCTACCCACGACCTTGAGCTAGCAGCTGTGGTTTTTGCACTGAAGCTTTGGAGACACTACCTGTATGGAGTGCAGTGCAGAATCTTCACAGACCATCAGAGTTTGAAGTACTTCTTCACTCAGAAGGACCTGAATATGAGGCAGCGCAGGTGGTTAGAGTTAGTCAAGGATTATGACTGTGAAATCCTCTACCACCCAGGTAAAGCTAATAAGGTGGCAGATGCACTGAGCAGAAAATCCTGTGCAGCATTGATGTCCCTATCATCACTGTCTCTACCACTTCAGAAAGAAATAAAAGATTTTGGAGTCGAAGTAATAGTTGGGCAATTTTCTGCATTGACCCTAGAGTCAACCCTGCTTAAAGATATACAAGAAAAGCAAGATCAAGACCCAGAGATCCAGAAGATCAAGCAGGGGATCCAAGAGGCAGAAAATTCAGAGTTTCGAGTATCAGACAGTGGCATACTCTATTTTGGAGACCGCCTTTGCGTCCCCAATGATGAGGAACTAAGAAGGAATATTTTAGAAGAAGCCCACAGTACCCCGTACTCTATGCATCCTGGTTCTACCAAGATGTACCAAGATTTAAGACAAAGGTTCTGGTGGTCTGGACTCAAGCGAGACGTGGCCAGAAATATCAGTACCTGCTTGACCTGCCAGAGAGTCAAAGCAGAACACCAGAGACCAGGAGGAGTTCTGCAGCCTCTTCCCATTCCAGAGTGGAAGTGGGAAGAAATATCCATGGACTTTATCACAGGTCTTCCAAGAACCACCCATGGACACGATGCAATTTGGGTGATAGTGGATAGATTGACCAAGTCTGCCCGCTTCCTAGCCATCAAGTTATCGCATTCAGTAGAGCAGTTAGCACAGCTGTACGTGAAAGAAGGAATCAGGCTTCACGGAGTTCCGAAGTCGATCGTGTCTGACAGAGATGGGCGATTCACCTCCCATTTTTGGAAGTGTGTTCAGGACGCCCTAGGCACCAAACTTCAGTTCAGCACAGCCTTCCATCCCCAGACGGACGGACAAACAGAGAGAGTAAATCAGATTTTAGAAGACATGCTCAGGGCTTGTGCATTGGACTTTAAAGGTAGTTGGTGCAAATTTCTGTGCTTAGCTGAGTTTGCCTACAACAATAGCTATCAGGCCACCATCAGGATGGCACCTTATGAGGCATTGTATGGCAGGAAATGCAGATCACCCATATGTTGGCAAGAAGCTGGTGAGAAGAAAGAGATGGAGTCAGAACTAGGCAGCCAGACTGAGCTTATAGATGAGACCACTCAGGCTATCCAGACGATCCGCCAGAGGATTGAGACTGCCCAGAGTAGACAGAAAAGTTATGCTGACACACGCCGTAGGCCACTTGAATTCCAAGTTGGAGATTCAGTATTTCTCAAGGTCGCTCCCATGAAGGGAGTGGTGAGATTTGGCAAGAAGGGAAAGCTGAGTCCTCGCTACATAGGACCCTATAGGATTATAAAGAGAGTTGGGAAAGTAGCCTATGAGCTGGACTTGCCAGAGGATATGTCAGCTATCCACAGTACCTTTCATGTCTCTATGCTAAAGAAGTGTATTCACGACCCTAGCCAAGTGATTCAGCCTCAGTCAGTACAGATCCAAGAAGATCTTAGTTATGAGAGCAGACCGACACAGATAGTGGACAAAGCAGTTAAAAGATTAAGAAACAAAGAAGTGCCACTAGTGAAGGTCATTTGGCAGAATCAAAAGCATGAAGAGGCTACTTGGGAACGTGAGGACAGCATGAGAGAGAAATATCCAGAATTATTCTAAGTTCGAGGACGAACTTTTCATAAGGTTGGGGGATTGTAACGCCCCAAAATTCCCATTTTTAGTTCTTAAAGTCCTTAGAATTATTTAAAAATGGTTTAGAAATATTCTAGATATTTTTAGGGATTTTTAGAATATTTTTATGAAATTTTCCGAGTCCGTTTAGTATATTTAAAAAAAGAAGTATATTTAAAAAAAGAAAAACGTTAAAGAGCAAACAGGGGATTCGAACCCACGACCACCGGAAGAACAAGCACGCGCGCGACCAGCTGGGCTGGTTGGTTTTGTTGAAATAAGCTGGGCGAAACAATAGATAAGGTATAATTAGGTAAATTCACCCCATAAGTATAAATAGATAATTAAAAAGAGAAATTTTATTTTCTCTCAACCTAAACCCTTTCTCTCCCTCGCCCAGCACCTTGCGCCGACTTCTCTCCCTCTCCTCTCTTGGGCGACGCCAACCAACACCAAGGCCAAGGGGGCCGGCCAAGGTTCTCCTCCAAGAGATATTCCTATATTCGGGATCCCCGCGACGAGAGGAACGCGTAGGCGCGAAGAATTCTCCGAGATCTCAAGTTTCTCCCGAGCCCTAGACGTCAATCTTGGTTGTAAGTCCAAGATATCAATGTAAGTACTGCTCACCTGCAGTAAGAGGCGGTTTTTCCGCAAGAATTTCCCTTAAAAGTTTTTAAAAGAGATATTTCTTTTTTTTAAGTTTTTGCATGTGATCTTAGTTCATTATATGCTTGTATAAGTTTGATAAAGCACCCTATGTGAGATTAGGGGCTAAGAAAGTTATGAGAAAAGAAAAGAGAAGATAAAGATAAGAAAAGAAAAGGCCAAGGCCTTAAGAAATCCCCAAAAGTCAAGACTTAGGGATTTTAGCACGCAAGGTGCTCGAGAAAATGCCAAGGCATTTACAGATAAGAAAGAAAAGAAAGAAAAGCTATTTTATTTTCTAAGGCCAGTACCCGGCGTCCAAGGGCGTCGTTAAAGAAATCCAGGTGTCCAATTCCAAGGTCTTGGCCCTGGTAGACCAAGGTCTGCTCTATTAGGATTGGTGGCTCGCTACCCCAACCTTTTAGGGAACGCGTATGAGATGGTACTTACGTCTTCAGTGGATCCAAGTGATTAGTATTTTCAAGTATATGCTTTAGCAAAGTTTTCTAAAGTTTAAGAAAGTTTTCAAAAAGTTCAAGAATAGCTAAAGTTTCAAGTTGAGCCAAGAAAAGTAAATTGAGATTTATTAATGCTTGAGTATGCATGTTTTGAGTTATACATGTTCTTAGTTTTCTTTCAAGCATATAAGTATCTCATATGATTTTCATATTGTTCAAGAAGCATGTTTGCACATTTCGAGATTTTGTGAGCTAGATAGTACTTACTAAGCTTTTTGTTTACTAGTTGCATTTCCTCTTACTGCAGATAAAGGTAAAGGCAAGCAATTCTGAAGGAAGGCGACGAGGCGGTGCTGAGTAAAGTGTGTGTGGTGGCTGATTTTGGAGAGATCCTTGAGACGAGACAATTTAGTTATTTGAATTACAATGTTTTAGTTTATTCAAATTTCAAGTTCTTGCTTTATGGAGTTTAGCGAACATTTAAGCTTTGGATAGTTTTACATGCTCAATTTCTTAGAGTAAAGATTCCATGTCATTTCATTTAGCATACATATCCTTATGATTGCATTGGATGAGTAGAAGTGTGAGTAGTTTGAAATATTGATACTTTGTTAGAGAAATAGATGCACGTGCCAAGATAGTATTAATTTCCCTTTGAATCAAGTTTTATTGCTTAAGTATGTTTAGAAAAGTTGCTTTCTCATTTGATAATGCCTTAGGGATGTTTCAGAATTTTGTGTGATGAGTTTCAATGGTTAGAAGTTAAGTTTGGTACAAACTCTAGCTTAAAGTCTATGTAGATTTTTCATAACTTCCTAAATTCCGTAAAAGTCCTAATTTCAAGTTTATTGATTCGTTTTGATTGGCTAAATTGTTTAGAAAACTGGTATAGAGTATAGAAATGGTGTCATGATTTTATATGGCTCGAAAGTATAGGTTTGGTGGAGTTTTGAAACAAGGCTTCGAATCTGAAAAACAGGTTTCAGACTTATCAGTCGACTGGTACAGTATCAGTCGACTGATACCCGTAAGTTGAGTTGGGCGAGGCAAGTTTCAATAAGTATTTTCTTACGAGTTTTTGAGAAAGAAAGTGTGACATGGTATTATGCATGACTATTTGAGTTAGAATATCATTCTTAGATAGATTAAAAAGAAAAAAAAAGATTTCCGCATTTTTAGTCGTGCATTAGAGTCGAGAAGTAGACAAAAGTAACGATCCGTCTAAGGCAGGAGAAGGCGGGTCGCTACAGGGAATGGTGGTTCTCCTTCTGGACTGAAAACCACCTTCCTTCTACGGCAGTCCACTGTGGAGGGTATTGGAGTCAAATGTATGGCATTTTGATGGCAGCATAGTCTTTTAGTATAAGTGGGAGATTGTTAGGATGTATACTAAAAGTCTAGCTTTTGTATGAACATCTATATTTTGGAATGAGAATCACATGATCATTGTTTGCATTTTATATTTATTATATGTGTGCATATTGTTTGATATTATTTACATTGTAGATAACATGGTGTGTGGTGCCACACAAAAAATCATATTATCGGTCCCTTGTAAAGTATAAGTAGAGGCTCATAATCGAGATGGTTTTGGACAAACCATTGACATGGTTGTAGTGTAATTTGGTATTGGTCTATCTTGACTATAGAATTACACTAGTACACTTTATGTGTATTGAGTAAGACCGATATATAGGTGATTCAATTTATACTGACTATATAATGAATCAAACCTCAGATATTATGGTGTGCATGCTCTTAATCCCGATATAATAACAGGCACATGTACTTAATATCTATTTCTTTTATTTACCAATGGGCGAGATTTATTTGTTAAGTCGATAGGCCCGGTAGATTGAGAAATAATATTATTTACATGGTATGTCGTTGATTATAGAAGGAAACCGTGTCCTATATATTAGGATGATAATGTCCCCTTGAGGAACTTATAATGTTTATCATGTAAATCCTGCAGGTGAACTTGGTCCGACATGATGATAAGGTTGAGTGGTACTACTCATTGAGTTAGATAATAATTAATTAAACTGTCAGTAATTTAATTAATTAATGAACATTCGAGATCTTAAACACGGAGAGAATTTGTACACATAATATGGTGGAACCCATATTTATTATGGGGGTTGGTGAGGTAGTTCAATGATAATCCTTTAGTGGATTGGATTATCATTAATGGATCGGGCTTTGATCCATTAGGAGGCCAAGACCCAACTCCTCCTCATGGTCCCTATTGTAGCCTATATATACCTCATGTGTCATGAGACCAAGGCATCTAATAACAAATAACCCACAACCTAATTCTCTCCCTCTCACAACCTCTCTCCTAGGGTTTCGATGCCACAAGGGAGAAGTGGAGGAGGCGGCAAGAAGGAAGGAAAGGAAGAGCTCTTCTCATCCTCTTCTCTTCTTCACTTGGTCTTCTCCATCCTAGGGCGTGCGCTGATTTGAAGGGAGAGGGTTGTTCGGCGTTGGCGGTTAAGAAAGGGAGCTTCTTCTCTCTTTGGCCGGCGGCAAGGAAGTAGAGGGGGAGATGACCGGCAGCTGGGTTTTCTAGAAAGGAGAGAGTTCATTTTCTTCTTCTTCATCTTCCTCTCTTCTTTCTTTGGTGGACAGCGCAAAGAAGGAATCTCTCCTTCTAGGGTTCCGGCGGCAACAAAGAGAGAAAAAGAAACCCTAGGGTTTCGGCGCAAGGAAGAAGAAGGAGAAGGAAGCTAGGGCTTTGTCTTAGTGACTTCGTTTTTGGAAGACCGTCACCCACACACATCCAAGAAGAGGTTAAGTCATACAATAGAAGATCGTGAGGTAAACAAGAGGTATATTTCTTGTTTTGGTTCCTTCTTGCTTATCTTATTATTATATGTTGTTAATTAACATAGACCTCGAAGATAAACACAAAAATCGGCGATATATTCATCGTCAATTCCGCAGCTAGTCGTCTAGACGAATTAGATTGCTTGAAGAACAAGTTTGTTCAAACAGTCACTCAAGTTGATTAGTACGATGATAAAACGGTTGCTTGGGTAATTTATCTCCATTCGGATTTGTTTTAGTTAATAAAATTTTAATCCAGGGACATGGAGAGGATTCCCATGCACAACCAAAACCAACAATATTGTTGATACAAAACAAAGCAACCCTTTAGGATTAAGAAGTTAGTGATCTTTTTGATATATGCCAGAGGGGAGAAGAAAGGTTTAAGTTAGAAACTCTGATTATGTCTATTTAAACATAAAACTTTATTGCTGGGTTAAGTACTTATCCTAACTTAAATTATTGTCAAATATCAAAAAGGGAGAGATTGTTAGTGCAATGACCTCTAGGATTTTGATGTTTGTTTAATAATATATTTAATGGAGTTTGGTCAAGGTTGACCTAGTCGAGTATGTAGTCTACCAAGTGACTAGTAAGAGAAAAACCCTAGGAGAAGGTAACCTTAGGTTTTGGAGGAGTGAATTGCAAATAAAGTCCTGGTATGTGAAGTCATATCCTAGTGAGTGAAGTTAGGTTAATAAAGTCCTAGTAAGTAAAGTCAGGTCCTAGTGTGTGAAACTAGGTTGGTGAAAGTCCTGGTGAGTGAAATTAGGCTCTGGTGAGTGAAACCAGGCAGTGGAAAGTCCTAGCGAGTGAAGCTAGGCAATGAAAACCCTAAGATAGGTAACCATAGAAGCTTTGCAGGAGTGAACTCCAAGCAAATTTGATCAAAAGATTTCAGGTCGATTGCACGTGATCGACCGGACTAGTGGATCTTGAAAAATCTAAGTATAGGTGTTATCAATACAATTTTCCATTACTATTATTATTGTTGTGCTAATTTATTATTGCAAGAAAAATCTTAGTGGATTAGGAGATCATACACTGAGCAGAGAAAGTCCAAATAAGTCTAGGAGACCCGATGTTTGACAGGGAGCAAGGTAAGCTCCTAGAGGAGAGTGTTGTGAGGTCGTGTTCCGATGGGACAGCCTTAGGCGTTGATCCAACTAGAGAAACCTACAGAGGTTTCTAAGTTGAGATTAGGACATGTCCTACTATCACTTACTCATGCATACCATAAATATTTCTCTGCTAACTTTGTTTTGCAGGGTTAATTCTCAATATATTATGTGTTGTACTAACAATTTCATGTAGATCAGTCAAAGAAAATTGACCGAAGGTTCGGTCGACTAAACGAATGGATCAGTCGACCGAACCAACTAGATTGCGCTAGATTGGGCATATTCTAAATGGATCAATCGATTGATCATCATGATCAGTCAACGAATACACTTTTGGTATGGCGTGGCTACGCAGAAGGAAGCTTTTTCCGTCAACTAATCTGGAGCATCAGTTGATCGAATGCATTTATTACAGTGCTACCCGAGCGAAGCAAAGAAGGAATGTCACAGGGTTCAGTCGACCAAACTGGAGGTTCCGTCGACCGAAAGGATCAATCGACTGAACAGTTTTTCAATCGACTGAACTATGCCTATAAAAGGAGTTCGAGATCAATGCACTCATTATCTCTTCCACTCACCCTACACTCTCGTCTTGCATCAACGAACTGCTCACGCTCTGCTTCTACAACGCTGGGAAGCTCTCTGACACGTTACTCTTAAGATTATACTTTCGTGTCGGTATGCTCATTTTATTTCGTACTTGTACTTGTATATTAAAAGGGAGTTAGTAGGCTATTTCTAACCTCCCTTACATCTTGTATGATATTACTTTTTCTGAAGTTTTTTGGAGAAAGAATTATAGTGGATTGCCCAACGAAAGCGGTCAAGGACTGCGGGCCTTGGAGTAAGAGTAATCGAAGGCTCCGAACTAAGTAAAAAAAAGGAGTACTTTATTTTTTATATCTTTACTTTATTTTACATTGTCGAAAAGAAAGATTTATGAATGATCGAGATTCACCTTCCTCTTCTCTCATCCCCCCTCTCAGTTTCCAACGATGCTACAAAGATTACGTACAATAAGTCTATTCTAGTCCGAAGAGATTTTTATGTGTCATTTATTCACTCCCTTTAGTCAATCTTTCACAATGTTACAATTGGTCCAAACCAACTTAAATTAATTAATCATTAAATATTAAAATCACATGATATAGCCAATCACACGGAACGACCTTCAATTAGAACCATGATGTATCTTCTTAGTGCGAAGACAGTCCTATTTATGCTTCTATAGCTTCTGTGTTGACATGGATTATCAATTAAGGTGGTTCAATTTTTAAGGTATGTGAGTTTGAATTAGAATAGATATTTATTATTTTAGATTAGAGATATATTGTATAAGGAGTTAATCTCTATCATTAATTAAAAAAATAAAAAGATCCTCAATTAGATTAGCAAGTAAAATATAATATTAAAAAAATAAAAAAATGTGTTCATTTTCAATATCTCAATCAAGTGCACAAATTAAATTACAACCTTATTTAATAATTTGATGCTTTAAATTGCATGCATATCTTGATGCTTGTTTTTTTAATGGAAATATGATATTTTAACTTAGAAATTTGCTCTTACAAGAAAGAAAGAGAAACATGATTTGTTATTTATTAAATAACCATTAAGAATAAATGTGTATCTAATAAAATAAATTAACTATTCACTTAGGGTTTAGGGTTAAAATTTAGTTTTGAAATGAGTTTAAGTATCTCTTGACCTAGAATTTAAGTAGCTATTACTCAGCTCCTTTATTAATCTAGTTAGGGAGTGTTTGGGAGAGCTTCTGCTTACTGCTTTTTAGCTTCTAGCCATGCAAAAGTGCTTTTGAGTGTTTGGGAATGCCAGATTCTGCTTTAACTTCTGCAACTTTTACTCAAAAGCTAGAAGTAACAATTTGATGCTTTTTTCTGCTTCTGCTTTTTTGCTTATGGTGTAGAATTAAAAGTTAACATTTATACCCTTAATAAATTTATTATTTTACATAATTACCATCACATTTTTAAATAAAATCTTATATTTTTATATAATTTATATTTTCAAAAAAATTTATACATATTTGTATAAATTTATATAAATTTTATTATTTTATTATTTTTTATATTTTTATTAACTTTATATTTTTTTAAATATATATATTATTAAAAAAATAATTTTGATATAATATTTAAAATATAATATTAAATATATAAAATATTATAGATTATGTATCAAAATTATATTTAGATAATTGAAAAAAATTAATTTTGATAGTTTAAGGATATTATTGTCATTTAATTAAAAATTAAGCTTAAAAGTGATTATTCACCAAACACTCAAACTTTACCTTGTATCAGCTTTTGACTTCTATTTCCAAACACTGCATGCTTTAGCTTCTTACTAACTTCAAGATAATCACTACAAGAATCACTTTTCAAGAAGTAAAAGCTCTCCCAAACACTCCCTTAGTAATTTTAATTCTTGGTTATTAGAATGCTAGCTCTTGCCGACTCGACGTTTTTAAGAATGCAATTGGTCAAGGACTCTAGCTAGCTAGACCTAAGATGTTACACGTTAACAAATTCCACATTAGTTGAGACATGATATTAACAAATTCGGCTTTTTACCAAAGAGCGTATCCAAGAATTGATATTTATCAAAAGGCGTACCATAGTTTCATTTTCACCAAAGGGCGCACTGATTTTAGTGAACTTCCACTTATACCCCTCGCGTTAATTACTGTCTTTCTCTTTCTCTCTCTCAGTAACAAATTCTGAGATTTCTACACATGCTTTTTAAGACTTTTTATTTTAAAATAATATTATATGGAATCGGCGCTAAAAATCATAAGTAAAAATCGAAAAAATATTTCAGTTAAAAAATATCTCATTCAACATGATTTAAAAATATAAATAGATGATTTTTTATATTTGATTAATATAAATTAAAATATTAATAATATTTAATAAATATATTAATATATAAAAAAATCTGAAATGTTTTGATTTCAGGCAGATTTCAAGCCCACGCTGGGCCTGAAATGTTTTGATTTCAGGCCCAGCGTGGTCCTGAAATCAAGTGTGGGCCTGAAATTTTTTATTTCAGGCCCACGTCGGGCCTGAAATCTTTTGATTGAGGCCCGACGTGGACTTAAATTTTTTTTCAATTTTAAAAATATATTAATATATAAAAAAACCTATCAAAATACATAATTTCATATTAAAACGCAGGGTCTGAAGTCACGCTAGGAGGGCCTGAACACAGATGTGTTCAGGCCCTCCAAGCCCTAGGAGGGCCTGAACACATCTTGGATAAATGTAAATAAATTAAATAAAAATATCAATAATTCTAGTTAGAGTTGAGCTAGGAGATGATATTTTTGGTGTCAAACTTCTAATGATTATAAATTATATTGCAATATGAGATTTTTAGGTCAATTAGTGGGTTTTCACCAAAATCCACTGATGGACCTAGGATATTTAGATTTCTCAAAATCCAATATCAATAGTTAGAGTTGAGCTAGGAGATGGTATTTTTGGTGTCCAAACTTCTAATGATTATAAATTATGTTGTAATAGGAGATTTTTAGGTCTATCAGTGAGTTTTCATCAAAACCCACTGATGGACCTAGGATATTTGGATTTCTTAAAATCCAATATCAATAGTTAGAGTTGAGCTAGGAGATGGTATTTTTGGTATCTAAACTTCTAATGATTATAAATTATATTGCAATAGGAGATTTTTAGGTCTATCAGTGGGTTTTCACCAAAATCCACTTATGGACCTAGGATATTTGGATTTCTCAAAATTCAATATCAATAGTTAGAGTTGAGCAAGGAGATGATATTTTTGGTGTCCAAACTTCTAATGATTATAAATTATGTTGCAATAGGAGTTTTCTACGATGAATCAGTGGGTTTCGGTGAAAACTCACTGATGGACCTAAGATACTTGGATTTCTCCATACTTAATATCTCTATTTAGAATTTACTTAGGAGATGTTATTTCTGATGTACAAACTTAGTACCAATAGTTTTCAGTTATGTTCTCTAACCGTATCAGTTGACACACAAAGATGTATAAATATTATTGCATCTTGGTCACAGTTAAAAGAAACATCTCTTTCAACATGATTTCAAAAATATAAAGAGATAATTTTTTATATTTGATTAATCTAAATTAATCTAATAAATAAAATTTAATAAATATATTAATATATAAAAAACTTATCAAAACACGTGATTTCATATTCAAACGCAGAACCTGAAATTATCCTAGGAGGGTCTGAAGTCAAATAACTTCAGACCCTATAAATAATTAATTTAATAAATAATAATTAAATATAAAAAAATATTTTTAAAATAAATAAATTTTCAGTGCCCTTGGGCCTGAAGTCATCTGACTTCAGACCCTCTTACCGTGATATTGGGCTCTGCGTTTGAATATGAAATTATGAGTTTTGATAGGTTTTTTTATAATTTAAATTATATGGCAATTAAATGATAGGACAATTTTTGGACCTTTTTAAAGTACGGGCTAATTTAATTGAATGACATGGCACAGCGTCATTTTTATAATTTAATTGAATGAAATAGCGACATTTTTATGTCTTTCTCAACGATTTTTATTGTGATTTCAGAAATATAAAGAGATGTTTCTTTGCGTTTCAGACTTACATAAAAAAACCTATCATAACACATGATTTCAAGCCGATGCAGGACCTATCAAAACACGTAATTTGATATTCAAACGCAGAGTAAAATCGCGCTAAGAGGGCCTGAATACAGATGTATTCAGGCCCAAGGAGGACCTGAACCTGAATACAAATGTATTCAGACCCTCTTTGGGCCTGAATACATTTACAGGCCCTCCTTGGGCCTGAATACATTTGTATTCAGGCCCTCCTTGGGCCTGAATACATTTGTATTCAGGCCCTCCAAGCGCGATTTTACCCTGCGTTTGAATATGAAATTATGTGTTTTGATAGGTCCTGCGTCGGCTTGAAATCATGTGTTATGATAGGCTTTTTTTACGTAAGTCTGAAATGTAAAGAAACATCTCTTTATATTTCTGAAATCACAATAAAAATCACTGAGAAAGACATAAAAATGACACTGTTTCATTGAATTAAATTATAAAAATGACGTTGTGTCATATCATTCAATTAAATTAGCCCGTACTTTAAAAAGGTCCAAATATTATCCAATCATTTAATTGCCATATAATTTAAATTATAAAAAATCTATCAAAACACATAATTTCATATTCAAACGCAGAACCCGATATCACGGTAGGAGGGCCTGAAGTCAAATGACTTCAGGCCCTGCGTGGGCCTGAAGTCATATGACTTCAGGCTAAGGGCACTGAAAATTCATTTATTTTAAAAATATTTTTTTATATTTAATTATTATATATTAAATTAATTATTTATAGGGTCTGAGATTATTTGACTTCAAGCCCTCCTAGGATAACTTTAGGCCCTACATTTGAATATGAAATCACGTGTTTTAATAAATTTTTATATATTAATATATTTATTAAATATTATTTATTATATTAATTTAGATTAATCAAATATAAAAAATTATCTTTTTATATATTTGAAATCATGTTGAAAGAGATGTTTCTTTTAACTGTGACCAAGATGCAATAATATTTATATATCTTTGTGTGTCAATTGATACGGTTAGAGAACATAACTGAAAACTATTGGTACTAAGTTTGTACATCAGAAATAACATCTCTTAAGTAAATTCTAAATAGAGATATTAAGTATGGAGAAATCCAAGTATCCTAGGTCCATCAGTGAGTTTTCACCGAAACCCACTGATTCATCGTAGAAAACTCCTATTGCAACATAATTTATAATCATTAGAAGTTTGGACACCAAAAATACCATCTCCTTGCTCAACTCTAACTATTGATATTGGATTTTGAGAAATCTAAATATCCTAGGTCCATAAGTGGATTTTGGTGAAAACCCACTGATAGACCTAAAAATCTCCTATTGCAATATAATTTATAATCATTAGAAGTTTAGATACCAAAAATACCATCTCCTAGCTCAACTCTAACTATTGATATTGGATTTTGAGAAATCCAAATATCCTAGGTCCATCAGTGGGTTTTGGTGAAAACTCACTGATAGACCTAAAAATCTCCTATTACAACATAATTTATAATCATTAGAAGTTTGGACACCAAAAATATCATCTCCTAGCTCAACTCTAACTATTGATATTGGATTTTGAGAAATCCAAATATCCTAGGTCCATCAGTGGATTTTGGTGAAAACCCACTAATTGACCTAAAAATCTCATATTGCAATATAATTTATAATCATTAGAAGTTTGGACACCAAAAATATCATCTCCTAGCTCAACTCTAACTAGAATTATTGATATTTTTATTTAATTTATTTACATTTATCCAAGATGTGTTCAGGCCCTCCTTGGGCTTGGAGAGCCTGAACACATCCGTGTTCAGGCCCTCTTAGCGTGACTTCAGACCCTGCGTTTTAATCTAAAATTACGTGTTTTGATAGGTTTTTTAATATATTAATATATTTTTAAAATTGAAAAAAAAATTAAGTCCACGTCGGGCCTGAATCAAAAGATTTCAGGCCTAACGTGGGCCTGAAATAAAAAATTTCAGGCCCACGTGATTTCAGGCCCCACGTGGGCCTGAAATCTTTTGATTTCAGCCCACACTGCCTGAAATCAAAACATTTCATGTTTTTTTATATATTAATATATTTATTAAATATTATTTAATATTTTAATTTATATTAATCAAATATAAAAAATCATCTATTTATATTTTTAAATCACGTTGGATGAGATATTTTTTAACTGAAATATTTTTTCGATTTTTACCTATATTTTTTAGCGCCGATTCCATATTATATTATTTTAAAATAAAAAATCTTAAAAAGCATATGCAGGCATCTCGGAATTTGTTACTGAGAGAGAGAAAGAGAAAGGCAGTAATTAACGCGAGGGGTATAAGAGGAAGTCTTTTAATAAATATCAATTCTTGGCTACGTCCTTTGGTAAAAATTCGTAACAAATTTTATATAAATATGTCGAATGAGTACTCTAGACACACTCGTCCACGAACAAGACAAAATAATAATTCCACTAATTAGAGAGAAAAAAAAAGTAAAATGAAAAATCTATCATGATAGTACGTAACAATCATCATATATCCATTTGTGAATATATATGCAGAATAAATTGTATTAATTTTTCCTTTGTTCCAAGAAGACAAGTTTAATTTAGTCTGAAAAGTTGTACAGAGAGAGTCATGCATGTGTAAAAAGAGTGAGGAGTAAAAAAGTGTAATTAAATCTCAAGCGTTTCATTGATAATTAATCTACGTACCTATTTGGAGCTAGATAGTTGTCATTTTTTTGTACTGCCAGACCGCTTCAATCTCATCCCATGTCCAAATTTCCCTATTAAGATGTTCCAATTACTTTTCGGCCTTTCCATCTTTTTTATTTCTTCTCTTATGCTTGAGCACTCCCTCTCTAGTTCAAATACTCTCGATCGCATCTCTTCGTAGCTCAAGTTCTGGAATTCTTGGTCTTGCAAGATCTCTTCTTGGTTGTGCCCACAATTGATCTTAGGTAGCATACGAGGAGCATTAATAATATCAGGGTTGTCCTGGATGCTATCATTGGCAAAAAACCAACTTGCTATCGTCGTCCTCAAGCGAAGTTGCTCGAAGAAGAGCACTTGCACAATGACTCGAAGAGGCAGTCTCTCATTCTGTGCCGCATGTGTGCATGCCTCCAAAGAGAGCTTCTGGCAGTTCATTAGTCGACAAAGTTGTTCCCGCTCCGAATCTGTTAGCCACGGATGTGACTGAAGTGTATATTGTGTTGTTAGCATGGAACAACTATAAGACTGAATTGAATTGAATTGGATAAATGGAAAATTGGAGTGAAAAGACTTTATGGAACTGACTATCGATACATTTGATGGAATGTTGAACCAACCAACATTCACTTTATTGGAAGGTAAAATTAAAGCTACTACGAAGAATGAAAAAAAAAAATACCTTCAAGTAAACATCGATAGCACGGTAGATTCCATCATCTGATGGCCTGGCATAGTCAGGAATTAAAGCCCCCAAGGATTGAAACTTTTGAATCTTTAAATTAACATCCGAAGCTACTTCTGCAAGGTACCCATCCACCAGCTTTGCTACCATGGTCATAGATGTAAGTGCCGTGGAGGAGGCAATCAACTGTCCCTCATCCTCCACGCAAGGCGAAGTCGTCAAGGATCGTTCCGGGTGGTTAACAGAAATGAAATAGTCAAGGATTCTTTGCATGCAGTCGACATCGTAAAGAGTTTCAATCGAGTAACCGAGATTGGGTATTAGGAGATCTTCTAGTGTAGCATCCTCTAATTGAGCCCCCACCCTCTTTTCCAAATTCTCCCTGCAAAGGGGACTTGCTTGTAGTATTATAGCGCTCCGGAGAAAGCCAAGCAAAAACTTGGAAGAAGTGACACCCTTTTCCAGGGGCAGGAGCTCGACTATCTGTTCGAGTAGAACCCTTTGGTCACTTTCCAATTGAATCAAAGAGCTGGAAGAATTGAAGGTATTGCAACTTTCTTGCGAGCTTGAATGCCTAGTCAATCCCGGAAGCCATCTGTTTGCATATTGCACCAAAGATCCTGCGATGTCTTCTGCCTTCATGTCTTTCGACTTCATAGCGAGGATGAGCCTCTTATAGATAGGAAAGTCGAGGAAAGTAACATCTTTATACCACCAATCAGCGCCTGGGGACCTTTCCCTTCCTGTTGTTCCAATTCCATTCCAAAGTACACTACCCCCCAAGTTCTTCATGCTAGCTTGCCCATCGGTTGGCCAACTAAATAGCGTCGGATCAGCACATGCCTTTCCGGCCAATGAATTGATACATCTACTCACAATGTGGATCTCTTCTGCATGAGGAAGAGCATCCTTACATGTTAAGAGTGCTTTCATTGAGTCGCCCCAATAACCGAGAACCTCTTCGAGGAAGTTTTCAGTCTGCATCATCAGATTTCCTCCTCCGTAATGTTCAGTCATCTCGAGGTATTCGGAAGCACATCGAAGAGCAACCACATTCAAAGAATTCAACTCTATCCTCACATCATAGCAAAACTTTGCGACAAGCTCAAAAGTCTTGGCGCCGCCAGGGATCTCATCGAGCTCGAGTATGCAATCTTTTGCATCATCATCGTTGTGCCATTGGCTGATCATTTTGTGCAGCAACCCACTTCTGTTAATCAATGGAAACTGCAAATTACAGGGAAGATACATACGATTAGGTGATTTATCATTCATCTCAAAGTAACGGGTTGCTTTGGATATTGCATAAATAGTGAATCTTCATCAAACCGTATCCGAGTAAGTAAACTAACAAAATATTAATGATCATCAATATATAAGAATTGGCAAAGATATAGCATAAATAAAGTTTGAGCTGGATATTGCAAGACTCCTTAACTGAAATCTGTTCTAGTAATGCTTCTAGTGAACAAATTAAATGATAGTAAAAGAACGTAGGTAGGTTTCATATAACGAAAAACACCTTGTGGAGCTGAAAGAACACCTCTCCGACCTTGATTGAGATATCACTGGGCAATTCATTCTTACATATCCTGTGAGATGCAGAAAACTGATCACAATCTGAGTCCTTTTAGTACGTAAAAGAAAAACCAACGACAATTAAGATCTTAGAAAAGATGGCACAGGTTTGCAATGAGTTTTAAAAACTCACAAAATCAAAACAATTTCAAATTTACAGGCTGAAAAAACATTTTTCTGCTTCTCATCCTTTCCTTTCTAATACAATGCATCTGAAACATAACAACAGTAACATTAACACAAACTCTGATACTTAGACATTCAATCTACCCTCTCCACACTTGTGTCGGATACATGAACACTTGATATTCCTATCGATCATGTGTAATTTTTTATTTTTTATTTAAAAAACAAATTATGTCAAAGAATCCACATAACAAAGAAACCGCCAATATATATGTATCAACATGGAGTAAAATGACATTGAAACAACATTTTCCTATTGGGATTAAAAATTGGTGTATAGATGTAGTCTGTAGAGTTCCATCCACAAAAAGTTCAATGAAATGGCCGTACTACACCTTCAAGCCTAGTGTTCTTGCCATATAGAGACATATCCTACACACAAGCAAGGATGTATAAAAACTAACAAGAACGACTCAAAATCATTAACCTTACGCTGATGAAAACCTTAACATGGAGATAAAAACACATTTACTGATCTCCTCAACACACCAAAATTTGGCATCCAAAATTAGGCAGAATTAAAGATAAATTTCAGACCACAAAGCCTAGAACAACAAAATGAGGTACGACGTCATTGAGAAGAATCAAGCCAGGCAAAAAAGATGAAGAGGTTTGTTGGGCGTACCAAGTTTGACCTTCCAATTGAAACTCTTCCGGCTTGGAACCAAGCCTCATTGTAGCCATTTTTAATTGTTTATTGCCGCCTACTACTCAATGGGAATCAAATCAAAGTATAATACTCTGCAATCAGATCCACAATATGAAAGGGAAAACCGAATCTAAAATTTTTTGCCCTAGAGATTTTTTTAGAATGATAATAATTGCAGTTTCTCTCAAGAAAATGAGAGATGAAAATTTGTCCGGGTCAAACGGAGAGAGAGAAAGCAACAAACATATGCCAGATGATGATCGTCCATACATACCATTTACTACTACTTTTTTTAAAAAATAATTAATTAATTAATTTTAAGAAGTTAATTTTAATCAATTGAAATTTTCACTAAATATTTTGATACTTTTATTTTTTGCATATGATAATGTGGAATATATGGCCATGTTGTACAGGTGGGATTAGTAATTTTTTTAAAAAAATTATGCTCATCTATCTATCTATTTATCTATCTATTAATATCTATAAAACACAATTTTTGCTACAGTATGCATGTAAACGTGATATTCATAGAAAACTTACAATTCCCGCCTAAATCAAATAGGAAATTTGATCTTTGCATATGATCTTTACATGTTACATAAAACATGTGATCTTTGCATGTAATCTTTGTATGTTACTTTTCATTTTAATTTTTCATTTAATAATAAAAATTGACATATATATATTATTACTAAACATATTATTTGAATTGTGTAAAATTCTATCTACAAAACACAGTTTTTGCTACAGTACATATGCAGACGTAGCATTCACAGAGAACTTACGATTCCCGCCTAAACCAAATAGGACATGTGATCTTTGCATATGATCTTTGCATGTTACATAGAACATATGATCTTTGTATGTAATCTTTGTATGTTATTTTTTATTTTAATTTTTTATTTAATAATAAAAATTGACATATATATATTATTATTAAATATGTTATTTGAATAGTGTAAGATTCTCATGTATCGCACGGGTATTACACTAGTTTTAATTAATATTATATGGTAGTTACAAATTTGTACTCATCATAAGGAATATAATTATTTGTAATCAATAAGGGTCATTTAATTGAATCTAATTAATTGCATATATGATATATATTAGTCACTAATCTCAATTTTGAAAATGTCTTATATCCATTATTATTCTAACATTATGAATATTTTAAATTATAAAATTATAAAGCTATTTAATTAAGTTTTATTAGATAAATTATCTTATAAAATTTTAATAAATCAATTTTAAGAAGTAATTAACAAAAGTAACGTTCAATTAAATACAATGTATAAAAACTATATACATAATATAAATCATATAATATCATATTAATTAGTTGTCAGGTGTGTACTATTGGATCCCTAATTATAAAGTATTTTATAAAAAATTATTATGAATATTTTCTATTTCAAAAATGGTGGATCCTCTATCTCAGCGGCTCCGGTCCCTACCTCACAGGTGTTCAAAGGGAATAAATCATGGATTTACTAGTGGGGATAAATCACGGGTTTCCTCAAGATTGATTAACAGATGGTCTTCAAGTAAAAATTCTATTTCCTCCTAGTTTATATTAATGGTAGATGAAAAAATTTCGTAAAATCGAAAAGGTAATGATCTCAAATTCCACTAATATGTGATATATCAAAAAGACATCCCGTAAATATAATATATATATATATATATATATATATATATATATATATATATATAATTTTGTAAAATCAATTAAACTATGCCAAAAATTATTTTATATATTAAAATATTATTAGAAATAAAAATAAGTAAACAATGTCACTTATAAAAAATAAGAGTAAAGAGATAAAAAATATTATATGAAATATAATTCTTTTATACTTAAAACAATACAATATACAATTTAAATAAGTCTAAATTTTTTATATTTATAATTTTAAGTATTTTATTAAATTAAAATATAAATAATAATTTTGAATTATTCTTAAAAGTTGAATTTATTCGATGATAAAAAAATATTAGTAAGGATCAGGTCAAGTAACATTAAATTTAAAATTATCGATTAGATCTAATAGAAGTTTACTATTGATTGTCAGGATAATCAGGAAATGTCCATGATGGATGATTTAAAAATCTAATATATCACGATTGCACTCCCTATTTAAAAGAAAATTTCTATAAAATTTATCATAGCTAGAAATCAAAAGATTGATATTTAAGAGATAATTAATTATCCATATCATTTCGATGATTCTAGAACTTTTGAAAGTTAAAATTCATTTTGAGATTTTTTTTAAACCATTGAATTGATAGTTTTGAAGAGATAAATTGTCGGGTTTGAACCGTCAAACTAAAACTCCCAAACGACCGGTCAACATGTTTTTTTTTAAACTAAAATCAAACATAATAAATTGATAGATTAAAAAAGTTCGATTTAATTCTATTTTTTCGCCCACAAACTAAGAGAATATTTAATTTCATTTTTTTCGACCTCCGAACAGAATAAATTGATAGATTAAAACTACGATAATATTGAGATGGATATTGAAAAATAAATTAAAAAAATATATTTCATGATATAACTGAGTTAGTTATAATTGGATATGTTTATAAAATAGGTTTTTTACTAAAAAGACGTACATAAAAAAATATATTTATCAAAAAATATTTTACGATTTGTTTTTTACCAAAAGGTATACCAAATATTATTTTGTTTCTCTTATACCCTCACACCAATAAGTCTCATTCATAGTTACATTTTGAGATATTCGAAACATTTTTTCATAGTTTTGATTTTAAAATAATGGATTGTGGTTCGGATGCAGGTATTCTTCTTTTCTCCTTTCTCTATCAGCGCAGGCAACCTACTTCTCTTTGTCAAAAAGTGATAGTTGTGTTATAGTCGCGAGCTCATCACCCAACCTTTGCAGACTTTTAGTTTCGCAAACTTTCAGATACTCAGATATATCCTTTTAGTTATGAATTTTAAATACGAACTATAGTAAGATAAAATAGAGATAAAGATGACATAATATGATCGTTATATCAGGCTCAAAGAGAACCTGAAATAATTTGATTTTAAGTCCTCTTTGGGCCTGAAATTAATTCATTTCAAACCCTCTTTTGGTCTAAAATCAAATCATTTCAAGCCCAAAGAGAGTCTGAAATGAAATTATTTCAGGCTCTATTTCATTTTAGACCCTCTTTGAGCTTGAAATTAATTATTTAAGACTCTCATTGAACTTGAAATTAATTATTTCAGACCTCTTTGAGCCTGAAATTAAATAATTGCAGGCTCATATTAGGCCTGAAATTATTGCCTATTTTTTTTTTAAGATAACTAATTATTTTAAATTTTTTAGATGTACCATATACGTTCACCAGAAGAGAAGTTGCTTTGTTATTGTGTATTGCAGACCGAGATGTTTTAGTCATTATTAATTCAACTAAAGTATCGGATGACATCTATCTTACTTACTTTTCAAAAGAAAATTACCTACCAGAATAAGAATTTAGAAGTTACTTAAATATTATACCAATAATATTCAATAAGAGGATAATATGTATTAATTTACAAATTCTACATTTTGTATAAATATCAATTGTGGTTAATGTTGTCACTAGAAAAAAATAATTATGGTTAATGTTGTCATATTTATATAATTGTATCTTAAGAAAATTAATTATGTGTTGTTTATTGAAATCCAGTTGTTGCATTATTCTATGCCAACTGACAGGGTATGAATATCAAGCCCTCTGATATCCAAAATGAAATATTTTTTTTAAAATAATTATAAATGAATATATGAAATATATAAAAAAGAGATAGAGATAAAAGAAATATATAAAGAGATAAATAAAATAAATATATAATTATAAAATATATAAAAAATAAAAAATAAAGAAATTAAAATATAAGAAATAGTGATATAAATAAAGATATAATAAGAATAAAGAATAAAGTAAAATAAATAATATAAAGTAATAAAAAATAAATAATAAGATTATATAATAAAGTAACAAATATAAAATAGTGATAAAGATAAAAATATATATATAAAGAGATAAAGAAAATAAAGATCTAAATATAAAATATAAATATATAAAGAATAAAAAAAAAAGTAAAATATAAGAAAATAGAGATGTAAATAAAAATATAATAAGAATAAAGAATAAAGTAAAATAAATAATATTTGAAAATAAAAAATAAATAATACGAATAAATAATAAAATGACAAATATAAAATATAGATAATGATAAAGATAAGAAACAAATATAAATATAAATAAATAAATAGAGATTATAGATTAAAAATATAAAAAATAAATAAAATAGAAATTAAAATTAAATATAAATGTAAAAAATAATTAAGATAGATAATAAGATATAAAGATAAGAAAAATAAAGAGATAAAGATGAGATCACCATCTTAATTTTTTTTATATTGAGATTTCAAGTCCAACATGACCTAATATTTTTTCTATTATAAAAATATATTTTTAAAATATATAATTATCATTTATTAATTATTTATAGGATATTGCTTATTCTTTTCACAATTTTGTTTTATATACCATACTCAGATATGATTATATCCGACTTACATTGATTTAACTTGAAACAAAGTTAAACATATCATACTATTGGACAACTTCTAGAAAGCTCTAAAATACATAATGGTTAACACAATTCGAGTCCTTACAACACTATAAATTCATAATATTTGAAATTTTTGCAATTAGACTTTTCTAGGTCCATTAGTGAGTTTTCACTGAAACCCACTAAATGGATCTTGGATATTTGAATTTCTCAATACTCGATATGACTATGTAGGGTTGAGCTACGGGAAAGTATTTATGATGTCAAAATATAGTTCTAACAACTAGAAATGAAGTTCTCATACCGTGTCAGTTGACACAGAACAATGCAACCCTAGGTCCAAGAACAGTATAATATTAATAATAAATTCATGCATAACAGCCGGAGCTGTCTTGGTTCTGACTTTGAATTTGAAAATGAAACCCTAGGTTGAACCAACGCCTACTGTTCCCTCTTCTGGGGAACGCGTCCTCACCTACTCCTCTCAGGAGAAGTTACCTTTTGCCAACCCAACAGGCTCCTCCGGTTAGACCTTTGCTCGGTCTCCGAGACTGCTGGATCTCGAAACGCCCATACCTCGACCCGCCTCTACTTCTTGTTGGCGCAAGAAGCATCAGTGATGTTCTCCTCGAGTGTTTCAATGTTTAACAATATGCTTAAGTTAGTGATACATTAGAACAAGGAAGGGTTAATCAAGAAAGGAGTACCAAAGTGAAGGAAAGTCCTAGTTAACCTAGGCAATAAGTCCTAGTTCAAAGAATTTGGTGCTAAGCCCTGATCATGGATTGGGCACTAAGTCCTGGCCGTGGGCTGGCACCGAAGACCTGACCGAGGGTTGGGCACGAAGTCCTGGTTCGAGAAATTGGGCAATAAGTCCTGGCCGATGGTTGGGCACCGAAGTTCTGACATAGGGTTGGGCAATAAGTCCTGGTCGTGGACTG
The DNA here is from genome assembly GCA_024364735.1 of Boesenbergia rotunda. Taxonomy (NCBI): domain Eukaryota; kingdom Viridiplantae; phylum Streptophyta; class Magnoliopsida; order Zingiberales; family Zingiberaceae; genus Boesenbergia; species Boesenbergia rotunda. The sequence goes on along the minus strand of JAGFNQ010000419.1, from coordinate 95,212 downwards.
GGCACGAAGTCCTAGTTGTTGGGAACGAGATGACTAGAGAGGGGGGGGGTGAATATAGCCAATCACTACAAATCTTGCTCTTTAAAAACTTTCTCTGCACTTAAGTTAGCAGCAGCGGAAACAAAGCATATGCAGAGAAACAATCTTAATAGAAATGCAGAAACAAAGGATACAAACCAAGGATCGCTAACAAGGATCGTTTACAAGGTTCGGGGATAACTTGCCCCTACTCCTTGGCGTGCCCATGAGGTGGGCGATCCCTTGATCGTCAGCAGATCAAGCCCCGGTGAACCCGGATAAGATAGAGCCTCCTTCTCGGTGGAGAAACCTCTCCACAGATCTCACGGATGATGGAAATTGAGTACAGGAGATCACACAAGAAGGAACACTCACAAAGCTCTCACAGGAATGCAACAAGATCGCTCAAGCACAAAGCAACAGAGAGCATGAACACAACCCAGCCAAACTTCCCAAGTTTCTGTCTTGTTTGCCTCCGCTCCTCTGCTTCCAGCTTCGTCACTTAAGCTCTGCTCACCATCACAAGCTTCATCAGCATCCACTGAGCCAGCCTGAACCCACTGACTGTTGGATCGAGAAAATCGATAGAGGGGGGGGGTGAATATCGGTAAACTTTCGGATTTTAAGTAAGAGTAAGTACGCAGCGGAAATAAAATAAACAGCACACAGACACAGTCGATTTACTTGGTTCGGAGCCTGTGTCGACTCCTACTCCAAGGCCCACGGTCGTTGACTGTTTACTTTGGGCAATTCTATATACGTGCAGAATTGTTTACAAAGATTTGATTACAAATAAGTGCAATAACAATAATAAAATTTCGATCTTCGTTACCGACGTCCGGAGTGGTTTGACTTGTTCGGGGCAGCGGGACGTCGTCGGCTCGAGTTGGAGTGTTTCCGGAGCAAGGCACGAGCGTAGAAGATCGTTGGGATGTTGAGAGAATTGTTGTCTTGAAGCCTTGGTCGAGGGTCCCTTATATAGGGCCTGGGGGCGCCCCCCACGTGGCCTTCGATCCGCCAAAGTCTCGGTCGCCGTCTGATCCCCTTATCCTCGGGATCCGCTTTGACCGGGGCGCCCGCAGCGCTCGGGGCGCCCGGATTGACCGGGTCAAACTCTATCCTTTGGCTTCGCTTGGCTTTGAGGGGTTCGGGTTCGATGTATGCGCATGGGGGCGCCCGGGACGCTGGGGGCGCCCGGGAGCAGCGGGGGCGCCCGGGAGCACGGGGGCGCCCCGCCCAGCAGCTGTTCGAGCCCTCTTTGCTTTGATTTGTTTTGTATGAACCTTGGGGGCGCCCGGGACACTCCGGGCGCCCTACTCAGCCTTGCCTCTCTCCTTTGAGGCTTTCTGAGCTGCAGACACACATTCCTTCGGTCCTGCATTCAGGGTTAGTCCAAAACACAATAAAACAATAAAGTATTAGATTATACAACCTTAGCTGTCTTGGTTCTGACTTTGGTCTCCAAAATGGAGTCCTAGGTCGAACCGACGCCTACTGTTCCCTCGACGGGGAACGCGTCCTCACCTACTCCTCTCGGGAGAATTTACCTGATGCCAACCGCTCCTTTGGTTGGACTTTTGCCTGACGGTCCTTTGTCAGGGCTTGGATGCCGAGCTGTCCTTCACCCGGTGCCTAGCATTCCTTCGCTAGGGCTTTAGTCCCAGGCTGTCCTTCGCCTGGAGCCTAGCAGTCCTTCCCTAGGTCTTGGATGCTGGCAGTCCTTCGCCAGTTGCCTAGCAGTCCTTTGCTGGGGCTTCGGTCCCAGACTGTCCTTCGCCTGGAGCCTAGCAGTCCTTCGCTAGGACTTTTCCTGCACACTTGATTAACTTGTTAGAAAACAAGAATGACTTAACTTTTGACCTATGTTGCCATTATCAAAACACAGGTTTGACTTAGGTGCATTCTGCACCAACAATCTCCCCCTTTTTGATTTATGGCAACCCTAGTTCAAAAAGTTAAGTTTAAGCAACATATGATAAAAAAGTTTTATTCCCTCCCCCTGGAAGGAACCTCCCCCTAGATTTTTCAAAAATTTGTGAGGTTTTTTAAAGACTTTACTTGTACTTTGAAAACTTAAGTTTTAGGTACTTATAAGTAACTTAAAAGTACATAGTAGAGTTTTTAAAGCATAATTTGAGTACTTACAAAATTTTTTTTAAAGTCTTAAGTTTTTAAAGTACTCAAAATGTTAGCTTAGTAGTTTTTGAAACACTTTAGTACTTAACAATTTTGAAAAGCTTTAGCTTTAGAGTAATAGCTTAAGTAGAAACCTTTTGAAAGGCTAGTGTATCTTGCAAAATTTGAAAGCTTAAAAAAAATTTTTGAAGCTAGAGTACTTTAGCAAAATTTGAAAGCTTGAATAAGATTTTGAAGCTTGAGTACTTTGCAAAAATTTTGAAAGCTTAAGTATTTTGAAGCTTGAGTACTTTGCAAAAATTTTGAAAGCTTAAGTATTTTTCAAAAAAAATTTGAATAAGTAAAACTTTTTGAAAGCAACCTTTTTGAATAAAGGATAGAGTATAGAAAAATTTTAAAAATTTTACTTTTACTTTCTCCTTTCCTATCTCTCCCCCTTTGCCATATATCAAAACAAATAAGAATAGCATGGATAAAGGAAATAAATAAGATTTTGCTGTACTGAACCAGTTTGATTTTCACTAAATCAATTAATTTTTGTCTATAGGGACCTGTCTAACCCAATTAGCTACTTACTAACTGTTATGTACAGTAGTTTTTGCTAGGGTTAGTCAAGTTAAGTGTTTTTGTTCAAGTTAGATTTTCTAATCTTGACACTTAACTTGATTGCTGTATAAGTTGTATTTAGTGCCCCAATTTCTGCAGATGCACTGACTTAAAGCATCTTGAATTGAGGCAAAGACCTAAGCATCTCAACCCTTTCTAGGCTATCAATCAAAAGTATCCTTAGGTGCTTGTGAGATGCTGGCTTCTAAGTCTATAGGTGCATGCAGTTCTAGGGTTAAAGCCTAGGCTAGGTCCATTTTCGAAAAAGCCCTAGTTTTGAAGGGGGTAGTTTTAAAATTAATATAAAACTAAGTCGAAAAGATTTTAAAATGGATTTTTGAAACAGAACTAAGTTAAAAATGAAAACTGATTTTGAAATTTAAATAAAACAGTTTTTCAAAATTCTGATTTTAGAAAACTTATTTTTGAAATCCAGTAGAGTAAAAACAATTGAGTTAAACTATTCTACTGAACACAATCCTAACAAATTAACAAAAAACCAATAATCATAAACTAGTCATCATAAAATAAAAGCAGGTACTCTAGGTTCAACAGTCAAGCACAAGTCAACCACAAGTCAACCCTACTGAGTAGGGATAGTCAAATAGGTACAATGATAAGTCAATCTAAGACGAAGGACCGGGATGATCGGACGGGCCAGGCTGCCATGCATCGAATCGTGCCATCATCTCTAGATACTGTGCATCTCTGGCCTCCTGCTCAGCTCTAAGGGCGCTCATATACTCATTGTAGTAGCCCCGATTTGTCTCCAAGTCTTCGGCATGATTGGCTTCGATTTCCTCTCGGAGGCTTTGGATCTGTGTTTCCATACGGGTCACTCTCTCGTAGAGTGTCGGTGGAGCGGGCTCGTTGATGTGTGCTTGCGCGGCTGCAGCTACGTCTTCAACATCGACCTCAACCTCCTCATCTGAATCGACTCGAGCTCCGGCCTGGTGTCGTCTCCAGCTCAGAACCCCGGTGGCCGATACCTCTAGACCGGCTAATGAGAAGTTCCTAAACCCTATCTCGTCAAAGTCAGTCATAGCGGTGATTTCACCAATGGTAATGTCCCGCCCGTGGTGATGTAGAAGGGAAGTAATGATGTGGCAATATGGTGTGCGCACTCGTCCCTGGGTCGTGACACTGGACGCATGCAGAATGGTATGAAACATATGGAGTCCAATGTCTAGGTCAAGGTGATGGACTAGTGCATAAAGAAGGAAAGCATGAAAGGGTCGCATAGTCCCTAGGTCTCTGGTAGAGAGTGGTAGGATACAGCGGACCAGAACTCTATATAAGGCATAGTTTTGGGCCTGAAGTTCTACAGCTTGAAAGCGTCGATTTTCGGGAAGGTCTGCCCTATAGAAATAGTTGTGGATAGTGTCTAGGGTAATGTCAGAGTAGGGAGGATCAAATGGGGGGTTCCTAGGAGGATAGCAGCAAAATGTGGACTGAGAAGGTCGCAGTCCTAGGAAGCAGTTCAGCAGGGTAGGGGTTATAGATAGAGGAATCCCTTGGACAGTAGTATGAAACATAAGATTATCTTGTCGAATAATATTATTGTAAAATTCTGCGCATAACGATTCATTAATGGTATGCGTGCAGAAGACAAGATTGTCCAATTGATAGAAGTTGATGATGTTCATGGCGACAGGGCATGATTGGGTAAAAAAGTGCCTATTGAGATAACTCGTTTTAATAGGCTTGTAGATTGTTTGTGCGAACCTATTACATAACTCTAGATTAGGAAATCTAGGGTCGGGACTAGGTTGGGCACCGGGGTTGGCCGGATTTGGTCGGCGTCTTCTAAGTTAAGAGAGTTTAAAGAATGAATAAAGATATTGCATGAAATAAATTTAAATGCAATAAAATTACTAATCATACCGGACGGCTCGAGGAGGCATAGTTGAGAGAGAGGACTTGCAAGGTCTTCTTGAAGAGTAAGAAGTGGAGAAGAAGGTTGGTTTTGGTGTGGGAAGTGAAGGAGTTTCGGATGCCTTTTATAGGCAACTTCATGGGGGCGCCCGGGAGCTTCTGGGCGCCCTGGTCAGGGCTGCTGCCAAAGGCAGTTTAAAGGTCTGGTTGGGGGCGCCCGGGACAGTCCGGGCGCCCTCATCAGGCTGCTTTGCAGGTTTGACTGCAATGGAGGTGATGGGGGCGCCCGTGTGGTTTCGGGCGCCCTGGTCAAGGGTAAGACAGCTTTTCTGTCTCGAGGAACGAAAAAGTGAAGGGGGGGGGGCGCCCGTGTGGTCCCGGGCGCCTTGCTCAAGGGTATGTGGAGACAAAAATTTGTCTTGTCATTGTTTAACTATGGTTTAATCAATTTGACCATGGTTGGGATTGATTTTGACTGTTTTGACCATAGTTTGGCAAGGTTGACTATGGTTTGACCATGTTGACTGTGTTGACCAAGGTTGACCATGGTTTGACCAAGGTTTGACAACTACAAGATTATCAAAAAAAATTACTTGAGTCTTAATTCTACTGTCTCACTTAAATATTAGGGTTTTCAATCACGTTAACCTTATAGGTTTCGTGAGACAGATTAGAAGTTATTTTGAAAAAGTTTGATTAATTTTGAAAACAATTAAATTTATGTTTAAATCTATAAATAACTGAAATTTTGTGTTAGATTCGAATTTAACAAAAATTAATTTGAATTTGAAATTCAAAAATTGGCTTCCAGGTCTTGGCGAGGCACTAGGCCTTCTTTGGCCGAAGCCTTATGGGATCATCCACCCTTTCCTTGACAAAGCCTTTTAATGAAGTTTCATTTTCAAAATCAATTTCTGAAAAATTTCTGGTCTAACTAGTTTGGGTTTTGGATCGGTAGCTTCGGTCAGTTCCGCCAGTCTAAAGAGACCAAGTGAACTTGATCTTATTAGAATTGGTTTCCCCAACGTACTATCATCTCACCTCTACCCAATACTGTGTTGTCAAATTTCAGCTAAGTTTGTTCAGTCCTTAACTAACCTAAGTCTAAGCATGGTAAATTGCAGAAATTAAATAGACAATCAAACAAGCAATTTTAATCAATAATGACAAGTTTATCTAATAATAAAAATGGTTTTCAGTTTGGCTCCCCCTGGACTAAAGCCACGGTGATGGTTAGGCAAGATGTGAATCTTGTCCTTGGGGATCCAATACTGATTTGATCCAGTTGGTTTGTTCAGGCATAGTTTAGGTACCCATGCCTGAATTTTGCCTCTGGACTGATTCAGTACAGCCAAATACGATCTTTGTCGGGATTTGGTTCGGTAGCCAAGTCCAGATCGATTTAGAACTGATTTTTGTTTTCCAAGGATCATGTCAAGACCCTTGGAACCAGATGTAAATCGTTCTAAAGCTGTTCTAAAATCCTTAACCTGAGTTTTCAGGGAGGAGTTTTCCTTTTCAAGTTTTTCAACTTGAGTGGGAGTTCCTTCCTGAACCTTCTCGGTTAAGGGTTTAGAGTCAGCTCCCTCTTTCAGGAGTTTTACTTCCTGTCAGAGGGTTTTGACCCGGAGTTTGGCTTTTGCCAAATCACGAGAAAGAAAAGAAATCAATTCAGTTAACTGTAATCTATTAAAACCAGTTACCTTAATTTCTCCGTCTTCTGTGAAGGTTAGCTCGCCGTCTTCATGTTCTGATTCTGACTCTGTCTCGACTTTTTCTGAGGCGGTCAGAGCTAGGAGGTTGGACTGGGGTGCCTTTTCTTCTTCTTCTGAGGAAGACTCATCCCAGGTTGCTTGGAGCGCCTTCTTTCTTCTCGGCTTTTTAGTCTCCTTTAGGTTAGGGCACTCTGACTTGTAGTGGCCCTTTTTCTTGCACTCGTAGCAGGTCACATTGGGCTTGTTTGCTGGTTCAGTTGGTTCGTCCTTTCTTCGGCCGGTTTTTCGTTTGTTGGTTCGGTTCTTCAGCTCCTTGTAGTAGCTTCGAGCGAGCCGGACCAGCTTAGTTTGATCTTTATCTTCTTCTTCTGAATCTGAGTCTGAGTTAGATTCGGTTTCAGGTTCAGGCTTCTTCTTTGTTGTTCTTCCAGTCTTGCCTACAAGAAAAGCAATACATTTCTCAACCGAATTGGTGTTAGTCTGTTCGTGCAGTTCTAGTTCAGAAAATAATTCATCTAGTTTTATTTTAGAAAGATCCCTAGAGACCTTGTATGCATCTACCATAGATGCCCACAAGGTGTTTTTAGGGAAGGCGTTTAGAGTATACCTTATTAGGTCACGGTTTTCAACCTTGTGACCTATTGAGTGAAGACCGTTCATTACCTCTTGGATCCGTGCGTGGAGTTGGGCTGCTGATTCGTTGTCCGCCATCTTGATAGTGTATAATTTGTTTAGTAGCAGATCCCGCTTGCTGATCCGAGTGTCTGAAGTCCCTTCGTGCAGCTTGATCAGTTTTGTCCATAGCTCCTTTGCACTATTGAAGGGGCCCACGCGGTTCAGCTCTTCTTTTGTCAGCCCGCATTGTAGGGTTTGCGTTGCTTTTGCGTCGGCTTCTATCTTGCGCTTTAGAGTGTTGTCCCACTCCGAGTAGCTTTGTAGAAGTCCTTCTACATTTCGGGGGATCTCCAGACCGGACTGGATAATGATCCACATGTCCACCTGAGTTTTCAGGTGGACCTCCATGCGACTTTTCCAGTAGGAAAAGTCTTCGCCACTAAAAAGTGGAGGTCTGGCGGTGCTGAATCCCTGTTGCATAGACATTTGCTCTGAAAAAGAAAAGCTAAAAGAGATTTGCCAAGACTTGGTCTTGGATTAGCAGTGCTGGATAAACTAAAGACAAGGAGTGTTGCACCAACCTTGCCAAAGAAAACGAATAAAATTTTCTTCGAAAAATTCGTACGATAAAGAAAATAAAATGATAAAATTAAAAAGAAATCCGAAAAGAAATTTTCAAACTGGTGGTTGCACCAAGTTTGAATTCCCCGCTCTGATACCACTTGTTGGATCGAGAAAATCGATAGAGGGGGGGGTGAATATCGGTAAACTTTCGGATTTTAAGTAAGAGTAAGTACGCAGCGGAAATAAAATAAACAGCACACAGACACAGTCGATTTACTTGGTTCGGAGCCTGTGTCGACTCCTACTCCAAGGCCCACGGTCGTTGACCGTTTACTTTGGGCAATTCTATATACGTGCAGAATTGTTTACAAAGATTTGATTACAAATAAGTGCAATAACAATATTAAAATTTCGATCTTCGTTACCGACGTCCGGAGTGGTTTGACTTGTTCGGGGCAGCGGGACGTCGTCGGCTCGAGTTGGAGTGTTTCTGGAGCAAGGCACGAGCGTAGAAGATCGTTGGGACGTTGAGAGAATTGTTGTCTTGAAGCCTTGGTCGAGGGTCCCTTATATAGGGCCTGGGGGCGCCCGGGATGTCGGGGGCGCCCCCCACGTGGCCTTCGATCCACCAAAGTCTCGGTCGCCGTCTGATCCCCTTATCCTCGGGATCCGCTTTGACCGGGGCGCCCGCAGCGCTCGGGGCGCCCGGATTGACCGGGTCAAACTCTATCCTTTGGCTTCGCTTGGCTTCGAGGGGTTCGGGTTCGATGTATGCGCATGGGGACGCCCGGGACGCTAGGGGCGCCCGGGAGCAGCGGGGGCGCCCGGGAGCACGGGGGCGCCCCGCCCAGCAGCTGTTCGAGCCCTCTTTGCTTTGATTTGTTTTGTATGAACCTTGGGGGCGCCCGGGACACTCCGGGCGCCCTACTCAGCCTTGCCTCTCTCCTTTGAGGCTTTCTGAGCTGCAGACACACATTCCTTCGGTCCTGCATCCAGGGTTAGTCTAAAACACAATAAAACAATAAAGTATTAGATTATACAGCCTTAGCTATCTTGGTTCTGACTTTGGTCTCCAAAATGGAGTCCTAGGTCGAACCGACGCCTACTGTTCCCTCGACGGGGAACGCGTCCTCACCTACTCCTCTCGGGAGAATTTACCTGATGCCAACCGCTCCTTTGGTTGGACTTTTGCCTGACGGTCCTTTGTCAGGGCTTGGATGCCGAGCTGTCCTTCACCCGGTGCCTAGCATTCCTTCGCTAGGGCTTTAGTCCCAGGCTGTCCTTCGCCTGGAGCCTAGCAGTCTTTCGCTAGGTCTTGGATGCTGGCAGTCCTTCGCCAGTTGCCTAGCAGTCCTTTGCTGGGGCTTCGGTCCCAGACTGTCCTTCGCCTGGAGCCTAGCAGTCCTTCGCTAGGGCTTTTCCTGCACACTTGATTAACTTGTTAGAAAACAAGAATGACTTAACTTTTGACCTATGTTGCCATTATCAAAACACAGGTTTGACTTAGGTGCATTCTGCACCAACACTGACCTCCCTGAGCGCTCAGTACACTGAAGACCTCCTCTCCAGCTGAGCCTCCATCAGTCGCAGCTGCGTCAGTTGCTCGTTGAAACCTGAGAATGAGAAACAGCCAAACCTGCTCAACGGAAAGCCTCCCATTGACCCTCCTTGAGTGTTTGAATCACCTGCTATCACCTGCACACTCCAACAGAGGCTTAGCAATGCATATCAAAACATATCAGCAGTGTATCAGAGAATCGGCAGTGAAAACAGACGCGATCAGAGCTTCTGACAGCGTATTTGAATTAAAGTTCTGCGCCTGATCGGTCACCAGACCGATCAGGAAGGACCCTGATCGGTCACCAGACCGATCAGGAAGGACCTTGATCGGTCATCAGACCGATCTAGAAGTCTTCTGCACACTCCTGATTGGTCCCCAGACCAATCAGGCTCCTGCCTGATCGGTCACCAGACCGATCAGGAAGGACCCTGATCGATCACCAGACCGATCCAGAAGTCTTCTACACACTCCTGATTGGTCTGGGGACCAATCAGGCTCCTGCCTGATCGGTCACCAGACCAATCAGGCTCCAGCTTGATCGGTCACCAGACCAATCAGGCTGCTTCCAGACCGATCAGGAGTCATCCTGATCGGTTATAGTGAGAACCTTGCGACAAATGATCGTTCACTAGACCGATCTGAGCAGTATCCCTGATCGGTCACCAGACCGATCAGGAGCAGATCAGCAGGGGAACTCAACTCACTGTGTGCTCCCTGATCGGTCACCAGACCGATCAGGAGCAGTGCAGAGAGTGAACGACACACTCCCTGATCGGTCACCAGACCGATCAGGAGCAGCACAGTAGGTTCCCAACCTCACTGTGTGCTCCCTGATCGGTCACCAGACCGATCAGTCGTTGCGGGATCGGTCACCAGATCGATCCACAACAGGGCAGCGTGCCAGCTTCCCTGACCGATCACCAGACCGATCCAGGGACTTAAACTTAGCTCTCCAAGCTAAGTTCTCTTCCACCTTAGCCCTCCAAGCTAAGGATTTTTCAATCTAACTCTCCAAGTTGGGAATTTGCACCTAACCCTCCAAGTTAGGACTTTTCACCTAGCCCTCCAAGCTAGGACTTTTCACCCAACCCGTCCGAGTTAGACCTTTATCCAACCTAGCCCTCCAAGCTAGGCACCTGACCCTCCAAACTAGGACTTTTTCACCTAACTCTCTAAGATGGGACTTTTCACCTAACCCTCCAAGTTAGGACTTTTCACCTAGCCCTCCAAGCTAGGACTTTTCACCTAGCCCTCCAAGCTAGGACTTTTCACCCACCTCTTCCGAATTAGGACTTTTCAACACCTGCTTCACTCACCAGGACCCGGCTTCACTCACCGGGATTTCCAACACCTGGCTTCACTCACCAGGACCCGGCTTCACTCACCGGGATTTCAATCACCTGGCTTCACTCACCAGGACCCGGCTTCACTCACCGGGATTTCCAACACCTGGCTTCACTCACCAGGACCCGGCTTCACTCACCAGGACCCCGCTTCACTCACCGGGATTTCAATCACCTGGCTTCACTCACCAGGACCCGGCTTCACTCACCGGGATTTCAACCTAGCTTCACAAGCTAGGACCTGGCTTCATTCACCAGGGTTTCTGCCTAGTCCCCGACCAGGACTTTAACCCAAATTCGCTCAACCAAACTTAAATCATTGTCAAACACCAAAACAACAACCGGGCCAGACAGCATCAACAATCTCCCCCTTTTTATTGTTTGACAACCCGATTTAAGTTTAGGTATCAATCAATTGAAGTCCGTTCAATTCTCATAAGGGAATCATGATCCTCCCCCTATAATAACCATAAACTTAATCAGCCATTTTCTCCCCCTTTGTCAAACATCGAAAAGGGTATGGTTATTAAGTTTGAACATACCTCCCCCTGAAACACGGGTCTCTCTCCAAACCCAAAATAATCAAAGTGAAGTTTTACATTGCACATGAAAACATATACAGAATAATATTATGGTCAAACATGTATATGTTTCATATGACAAGTAAGTCAAAAGATGATTTTGGAATTGCGTATGAGAGGCATATACCATAAATGTATCATGACAACAATGTATATGCATCATATGACAACAAGTGTGAACTTGCACATGAAAACATATACAGAAATATATCAAGGTCAAACATGTATATGTTTCATATGACAAGTAAGGAATGCATCTGTATCCGACATATAATCCTGAGTGGTCTCCATGACCAATCAGGTTCGTTGATAACTTGATACAGAAATATTTCTTATTAGTCTGGGGAGCAATCAAATCTCAGAAAAATTTCTGAAACTCTGATACATTCCTGATCAGACTGCATTAACAATTGACATTCCATAACCGGGGAGTAGACTCTATTAATATTCGATGTTTCAGAAAAATTTTTGAAACACAACATTAAGAACAAGAGTCATGACTCAAACAAACCCTTTCTTATGAATTTGAACACTCCAACATAGGTTTGTATCAAATCAGTATTTAGGTTTTGTTTCAAGTACCACTTGAACAAATTTGTACTTCCTTAGTACCAGGTTTGTACCAATGGATGATCAAGTATGTTTCAATTGTACTTGGTTTGTATCAGATTTGTATGTGGTATTATCATTACACTGATACAATTTGATGAGAAGAGATTGGCTTGAGGAGGTTTTGGATAAATTTGGAACGATCTGGGAGTTCCTTGATCAGAGTTGATCTGATCGGTCACTGGACCGATCAGAGTGATCCCTGATCGGTCGGTGGACCGATCAGGTCTGATACAGAATGGTTTTTCAGTTTCAGAAATAAAATTTCAGAAACTGTGAAATCAACTTTGTTTCAAATCTCAACCATTCCTAAACCCTAATTCAATTGGTTTTAATTTGTTTGATCCTAAGGGTTCCCTTAATCAAAATACATTTCTTCAAACAATTATCGAAGTATGATATTAATGTCAAATTTCCAAAACATAATCAGATTTCATGATACAACCAAAAATATGATCAAATTTTCAAAAACCTGCTTGTATCAAATTAATATCAAAACATGATCAAGCTTTCTAACACATGATTGTCCGACATGCTTTTATCTCATTTAACCAGTTTTAATAACATTTTAAAAGCATGCATTGATGTTGCCTTGTGAGGTTTTTTGATGATCGTCACAAACTATATATTCCTCAAAAATCTATATGCAACACATTAACGTTACCAACACATACTACTATGTTCATTAAACGCAACCTCTCAAGCTTGAACCAAAAAATTCAATAATAAAACTGATCAACTTAAGCAATCCATGGTATACGCAAGTTATGTGTCAATCTAAACCGTTCATGCAATATATATATAATTTTTCCAAAACTTGTAGATTTAATTTGAAGCACGGATATACTATCATTCATTGCATGAAAAGTTTCCTTATTGCCCAAATGAGATTTCATAACTCACTAACCAAGAGATCATATTGTTATAAGGGCTAAGACAATGAAGATCAAAGCACTTAATTTGAACATTCCATAACCAATCATGTGAATGACAATTTTTTTTGTTGGTCATGGGTTTGGAGCACCAAATATCAACCTCCCATGTTGATAGATGCTCCCCCTCAAATAATGCTTATACAATTCTAAAAATAGATGTTTTAGGTACCCAAATTTTGGGACCTAAAGAACCTTCAATCAAAGACTTTGGCACCCATGCCTTAGCCTTTTTCTTTCTAACCTTTTGAACCCTAGAATTATTTTGTGATCTAAAATGGGTTCTAGACATCAATGACATGAAACTTGATTCTTTAGGTTGGTAACCTAAGCCAACCTTGTTGTAAACCGCTTTTTGTGAATTTAGTATCATGTCTAGAGTTTTAGAGCTAGTTGAAAACTTCTCAAGAATATTCTTGAGGTTTTCAACTTTGCTCTTCAAATCCTTATTTTCATCCTCAAGGAATTTGTCATGCAAATCATTAATGTCCTCAACCTTAGAGGATTTCAATTCTTTTACCTCCAACCTTAATGCTTTGACTTTGGCCTTAGATTTCTTTAACAATTTGGTTAAACATGCGATAGCTCTATAGCACTTATCTAACTCGGGAGAAATTACCTCTTCATCATCCGAAGATGATGAAGGCGCGGTTGAGGAGTCACTTGATTCATCACTCTCCTCCTTTGACTCTTGTAGTGCCACTAGAGCCACGTGACAGTGGATGTCCTCCTCCTCCTTGTCAATCTTCTTCTTCCTTTTGTTTCCTGCCACAAAAGCAAACCCTTTCTCCTTGGGGCCTTGGTTAGAGATCTCATGTAGCTCCATCTCACAAAATAAGTCCTCTGACTTAACAAAAGATAAGTCCTTGGAAACCTTGTAAGCATCCACCATGGATGACCACAAGGCATTCCTAGGAAATGATTTAAGGACATACCTCACTAGGTCTCGGTTTTCTACCTCTTCACCAATGGAGTGGAGACCATTCAATACTTCTTTGAATCGACAATAAAGCATACTTACATTTTCACTTTCTCCCATTGTCAAGTTCTGAAGTTGGCTGTGAAGGAGATCCTTCTTGGCAGTCCGGGTGTCTTGAGTTCCTTCATGGAGCTCAAGAAGTTTATTCCATAGATCTTTGGCAGAGGTGAAGGGGCCAACCTTGATTAGCTGTTCTTTGGTCATCCCACATTGCAAGGTCACGACAGCTTTGGCATTTGCTTCCCCCTTCCGGATTTGCTCAGCCGACCACTTGAAAAACTCAAGCTCCTTTCCTTCATTATCCTTTGGAAGGGAAAACCCCTCCTTGACAGGGAACCACAAGCTCATGTTGGTTTTGAGATAGAACTCCATCCTTGACTTCCAATATGAAAAATCAGTGCTGTCGAGGAATGGAGGTCGGTTTGTGCTCAATCCTTCTCTTCCAGCCATCTTGTTGTAAGCTCTCGGATGTTAAGCCGTGTACAGAGCCCCAAGCTCTGATACCACTTGTTGGGAACGAATGGCTAGAGAGGGGGGGGGGTGAATATAGCCAATCACTACAAATCTTGCTCTTTAAAAACTTTCTCTGCACTTAAGTTAGCAGCAGCGGAAACAAAGCATATGCAGAGAAACAATCTTAACAGAAATGCAGAAACAAAGAATACAAACCAAGGATCGCTAACAAGGATCGTTTACAAGGTTCGGGGATAACTTACCCCTACTCCTTGGCGTGCCCGTGAGGTGGGCGATTTCTTGATCGTCGGCAGATCAAGCCCCGGTGAACCCGGATAAGATAGAGCCTCCTTCTCGGTGGAGAAACCTCTCCACAGATCTCACGGATGATGGAACTTGAGTACAGGAGATCACACAAGAAGGAACACTCACAAAGCTCTCACAGGAATGCAACAAGATCGCTCAAGCACAAAGCAACAGAGAGCACGAACACAACCCAGCCAAACTTCCCAAGTTTCTGTCTTGTTCGCCTCCGCTCCTCTACTTCCAGCTTCGTCACTTAAGCTCTGCTCACCATCACAAGCTTCATCAGCATCCACTGAGCCAGCCTGAACCCCATGACCTCCCTGAGCACTCAGTCCACTGAAGACCTCCTCTCCAGCTGAGCCTCCATCAGTCGCCAGCTGCGTCAGTTGCCCGTTGAAACCTGAGAATGAGAAACAACCAAACCTGCTCAACGGAAAGCCTCCCATTGACCCTCCTTGAGTGTTTGAATCACCTGCTATCACCTGCACACTCCAACAGAGGCTTAGCAATGCATATCAAAACATATCAGCAGTGTATCAGGGAATCGACAGTGAAAACAGACGCGATCAGAGCTTCTGATAGCGTATTTGAATTAAAGTTCTGCGCCTGATCGGTCACCAGACCGATCAGGAAGGACCCTGATCGGTCACTAGACCGATCCAGAAGTCTTCTGGACACTCCTGATTGGTCCCCAGACCAATCAGGCTGGTTCCAGACCGATCAGGAGTCATCCTGATCGGTGATAGTGAGAACCTTGCGACAAATGATCGTTCACTAGACCGATCTGAGTAGTATCCCTGATCGGTCACCAGACCGATCAGGAGCAGATCAGCAGGGGAACTCAACTCACTGTGTGCTCCCTGATCGGTCACCAGACCGATCAGGAGCAGTGCAGAGAGTGAACGACACACTCCCTGATCGGTCACCAGACCGATCAGGAGCAGCACAGTAGGTTCCCAACCTCACTGTGTGCTCCCTGATCGGTCACCATACCGATCAGTCGTTGTTGGATCGGTCACTAGATCGATCCACAACAGGGCAGCGTGCCAGCTTCCCTGACCGATCACCAGACCGATCCAGGGACTTAAACTTAGCTCTCCAAGCTAAGTTCTCTTCCACCTTAGCCCTCTAAGCTAAGGATTTTTCAATCTAACTCTCCAAGTTGGAAATTTGCACCTAACCCTCCAAGTTAGAACTTTTCACCTAGCCCTCCAAGCTAGGACTTTTCACCTTGCCCTCCAAGCTAGGACTTTTCACCCAACCGGTCCGAGTTAGACCTTTATCCAACCTAGCCCTCCAAGCTAGGCACCTGACCCTCCAAGCCAGGACTTTTTCACCTAACTCTCCAAGATGGGACTTTTCACCTAACCCTCCAAGTTAGGACTTTTCACCTAGCCCTCTAAGCTAGGACTTTTCACCTAGCCCTCCAGGCTAGGACTTTTCACCCACCTCTTCCGAATTAGGACTTTTCAACACCTGGCTTCACTCACCAGGACCCGGCTTCACTCACCGGGATTTCAATCACCTCGCTTCACTCACCAGGACCCGACTTCACTCACCGGGATTTCAACCTAACTTCACAAGCTAGGACCTGGCTTCACTCACTAGGGTTTCTGCCCAGTCCCCGACCAGGACTTTAACCCAAATTCGCTCAACCAAACTTAAATCATTGTCAAACACCAAAACAACAACCGGGCCTGACTGCATCAACACTAGTGAGTGAAGCTGGGCAAAAGTCTTGGTGATTGAAGCTGGACAATAAGTCTTGGTCGTGGACTGGGCACGAAGTCCTGGTGAGGGAAGCTGGGCAAAAGTCCTGGTGAGTGAAGTTGGGCAAAAGTCCAACCGGAGGAGCCGGTTGGCAAAACTTCTCCTGAGAGGAGTAGGCGAAAGGCGCATTCCTGGGGAAGGGAACATAGGCATCGGTTCGACCTAGGATTTCATAGGAAATCCAAACTAGGAACCAATCTTTAAGGCTAAGGGTATATACTTGTTTGTCTTGTGTTTGTATATCTTGCAGGTACCTAGAATTAGAGGCAAAGCAACCAAACAAACACAAACATGCTGGAAAGCAGCTCCAGGGTGCCCCCAAGCATCCAGGCGCCCTGGATGCCAGGAGCCTGAATGAATCAGGCGCCCAATAAGGTCTAGGGCGCCCTGGAACAAGATTTTATCAGCCTTGCGAAGATAGCGTTCCGGATGAGGTTTTGACCGCAACTGAGGCGCCCCAAAGGCTTTTGGCCGCCCGTTAAGAAGCTATATAAAGGGGTTCTACCCCTCAACTCAGGACATCAATTCCGAGATCATTTTAAGCATTCCGAGTGACGATAAAGCGCTAAAGAAGAAGCTCTGCGACCAAGGAGGCTCCAGGAGGAAGTGTGCGGCACTTCGGAGTTCCAGATCAGCCGAGTCTTCAACCCTTTATTTGGTTTGAATTTATGTTTCTGCATTTACTTTTCTTAATATTTGGATTGGAAATTATGCATTGTAAGACGGGTTTCTCCGCCTCCGGAAAGTTCGAAAAGGAGACCATTAGTGGATAGGCGTTTCCCGTGCTTAGGCCTTAGATGTACTGACCCTGGGGGGTTGGGAACCAAGTAAATCCCATGTGTACAAGTGCCTTTCATTTTCGTTCTTTATTTTTCCACTGCGCACTAACTCTCTGTCTGGAACGATCGAAAGACACGCTTGTTGGATCTTGTACGGTTGCTAGAGGGGGTGAACAGCAAATCTTCGATGCTTCTTGTACCTACGTTGTTAGTTGCGTAAGAGGAAACAATAATAATGAATACAAACAACACTAACAAGAATGATTTACTTGGTATCCACCCCTAAGGGTGACTAATCCAAGAATCCTTCGGTGGATCACTCCCCGGATAACCTCCGACTGACCCTTGTCGCTCCTTGTGGGTGGAGAAACCTCGCCACAGCACTTCGACAATCTCAGAGCACCAAGACTACTATTTGGCCTTTAACCAAGACCAAATTCGTCAAATCTTTCAGCCAACACGAAGTCCTCTTAAATAGGACTAAGGCAGAAAACCCTCACCACCAATCGACTGCTCCCAGGGCAGTCGACTGGTGCCACTGAAAATCGACCATTGCAACCCAACGTTCGAATTTTCAGCCAACTCACCAGCCGCTACCAGTCGACTGCTCCCAGGGCAGTCGACTGGTCCCCAGCCAAAAACTCTCTGTGGGTTTTATCAGTCGACTGCCCCACTCACACACCTAGGGTTTCCCTTCCCGAGTACACTTCTCTCAGCACTCGAACCCTAAGATTTCCCGAGTACAATCACACATTACTCGTACCCTCACAACTCTTACTGACTCCTCATCAGCAGCCTCGACTATTGCCTTCGAGCCCTCTTCATCTTCGGCTCCCGTCCCTCGGATGCACGCAAGCCTCCAGCTTGCCTCCATGCCATCCTTCATGCATGCCTCGAAGTCCGTGCCCCTTAGCTCATCGTCCTTGCTATATCAAGGTCTTTCGGGTGCACACAAGCCTCCAGCTTATCTCCATGCCACCCTTCACCGTACCGAAGCCGTCCAGCCGAGTCAATATGTGTAAACCTGCAATCCTGCACACTCAATTACACATATTAGTACACAAGGGAAAACCTAACTTAAACCCTTTGCCCAAACATCAAAACTCATGGTCACTCCGGACCATAGATTGCCCCCACAATCTCCCCCCTTTTTGATGTTTTACAATACGTTTAAGTTAGGGAAACCAAATAGTAGTCAATAGCAATAACAATGCTAAATAAACATTTGGACTTATACTGCCAAGACTCCATCTTGGACTTACACCGCCAATGCATATGTAAATGCAATCATGTATAGATCTTATCCCAAGGCATCCCACACCTAACCCTCCAAGTTAGGACTTTTCGACACCTAACCTTCCAACTTAGGACTGGAGGACTTTTCCACACCTAACCCTCCAAGATAGGACTTTTCCCCACCTAACCCTCCAATTAGGACTTTTCTACACCTAACCCTCCAAGTTAGAACTTTTCACCAAATCCGGGCTTTTTAAAGCTTCTCCCAAGCTCCTCCTATATTGGACATACAAAGGCATTTTAAGAACCTTTCCAAGGTTCCCCTTACGCCAAGAATGGAGCAACCATGCTCCCCCTTTATCTTAACTCCCCATAAACCTAGGGTTTCTAGCAAAGGTGTGTTTGGTTTCCCAAATTAAACCCAACACTTCTCCCCCTTTGCCTAACATAAAAAAGAACCCAATAATATCCCAATTATTGGTTCTTTTAATTCCTATTGATCATAAACAACGTGTATTAACCCCTCATAGACTTGTTTTACATCATTTGGATCACTAACCAGCTGCTGATACAAAGATCAACCCTGACTAGTCGACTGCCCCCCATGGCAGTCGACTGATACTATGGAAATCAGTTTTTTAGGCCATATTCAGAAATGCACCAGAAATTCCACAAATCTCCAAAAATTCTCAAATTTTGTGGAGAAGTTTGTGGTACCAATACCTACTTGGGAAAAATACATTCCACAATGTATCTATCACCATTCCCAAGTTTGACACAAAATCCAAAACTAGCTAAAAACTTCAATCAACCCTTGACCTAAAGTCCTAGTTTTGGTCTTCACTTGATGTCTTTGCCCATGCCAACCCACAATGTGTCCCTAGCATTGATTTACATGGCAATTACACATCAAAAACCAATTTTCATGCAATATGACCCCAATGTCATATTTCCATGCATGAAACTCAAAAACACCGTGTCAAAACCTAAAAAATTTTCTATGAAAATTAAGGCAACTAGGAGACAACCTCCCCCTTAACCTATGTCTTCTCCCAATTTTCATTTTACCTAGGTGAAGTTCTACCCAACTTAACACCCTAACACCAAGTTAAGTTATACCCCAACTTAAGAACCAAGTTCTTTCCCCCTTGGACACCATTAAAGAATTTCCCCCAAGCAACCTTATCCCTAGTGCCCAAAAAGAACTCTACAAAACCCAGAAAAACCTAAAGGTTTGCAAACACACTTGTTAGGATATACCCTATCCTAGAAAAATATGATTCCATAAAAATATCAAGTGTGCTTGACTTTTGGTACATCCTTTAAATTCCTCAAGAATGATCATTTGTATCAATTTGGAAATTTACCTACAATTCCATGTGTTTATCAAGGCTAATCATTATAATTTGACACATGGAATTGTCCTCAATTTTCCCTTTTTATCTCTAAATCCTAGATAGATATGTGCTTATCAATCTTCCCATTCATTAAGCATTTATCATTTAATATCATCTATTGAATTTGAAGCACATATCAAATTTCCTTAAATTTCATGATATCCATATAGCCTCATTTCATACAATCACCATTAAACCACGAGGCAAGCCTTTATTCAAGGAGTATAATCAAGTATCTTAATTTAGACGTCATATTCTATCATCCAATAGCCTTTTCAACTTAATCCTTATGGATTAGTCGACTGCCTCCCAGGGCAGTCGACTGATAGCTGAATTTCAGGTTTTCAGCCCAATTTCAGAAATGTATAACTAATTCCACAAATCTCCAAAAAATCTGAAATTCCATCCTGATAGCAGTCGACTGCCTCCCAGGGAGATTTGTGGAGCCTATGCCTACTTGGAAAAAATATGTTTCCAAATAAATGTACTCCATATCCCAATATTGGCACGAAATTCCATTCTTCCTAAAGTGTATCATTTTAGCTTATCCCAAAAGTCCTAATTTAGACCTTTTCTTGATATATCTTCTTATTTCTGACCATACCAAATTTCTAGCACTGAATTATATGGTATTTATCCATTAAAACCTAATTTTACCCAATATACTCCTATTTTCATCCTTTTCTCTCTAAATTCGTTTTAATGTGCCAATTTCTAGGATTAAGACTTATCCAAGTCTTCTAACCCTTTTTGGCACATTTCCTAGTCCACCTAGATTTCCTAGAGAATCTTGATAGATCGAAGATATTGCTAGAAGGGGGGTGAATAGCACTTTTTCGTCGTTTTCTCTACAAGAATGTTAGCGCAGCGGAAATACAAATAAAAATAAACTAATCAAGAGAGAGCAATGCTGACAAACTGATTTACTTGGTATTCACCCCGGACGGGTGACTAATCCAAGAATCCATTGGTGGATCAATCCCCGGATAACCTCCGGTTAACTCTGTTGCTCCTTGTGGGTGGAGAAACCTCGCAACAACACTTCGGATGCTATCTGAGCACAAGAGACTATTAACTCACTTTACCCAAGCGAGTTTCGTCAAGAATCTTAGCCACCACGAAATCCTCTTTAAATAGGACTCGGGCTGAAACCCTCGCTAGCAGTCGACTGCTCCCAGGGCAGTCGACAACCCCACTCAGAATTCGACCATTGACACCCCCAACGTTCGAATTCAGTTGTACACCAGTCAACTGCTCCTAGGGCAGTCGACTGGTCCAATGGCAAGAACCATTCTATGAGTTTTACCAGTCGACTGTCCCAATGGCAGTCGACTGTCCCAATGGTAGTCGACTGCACTACTCACACACCTAGGGATTCCCTTCCCGAGTACACTTCTCTCAGCACTCGACCCTAGGACTTTCCCGAGTACAATCACACAGCACTCGTACCTTCACGACTCGACTGACTTCTCCTCCGCAACCTCGACTGTTGCCTTCGCGCCCTCTTCATCTTCGGCTCCCGTCCCTCGGATGCACGCAAGCCTCCAGCTTGCCTCCATGCCTTCCTTCACGTATGCATCGAAGTCCGTGCCCATCAGCTCATCGTCCCTGCTCTCTAAGGTCCCTCAGGTGCGTACACAAGCCTCCAGCTTGTCTCCATGCCACCCTTCACCGTACCGAGGCCGTCTAGTCAAGTCCATATGTGTAACCTGTACAACCTACACACTCAACATACACATATAAGAACACAAGGGTAAACCTAACTTAAACCCTTTGCCCAAACATCAAAACACTTGGTCACTCGGGACTACAAATTGCCTCAACAATCTCCCCCTTTTTGATGTTTGGCAATACGTTTAAGTTAGGGAAAGCAAGATAGTAGTCAATAGCAAAAACATGCTAAACAACGCATATGCAATGCATGGATCCTATCCCAAGGCATCCCACACCTAACCCTCCAAGTTAGGATTTTTTACACACCAAGCCCTCCAAGCTAGGACTTTTCACTAAAACGGGCTTTTTAAAACTTCTCTGAAGCTCCCCCTACACTGGACTTACAAAGGCTTTTTAAGAACCACTCCAAGGTTCCCCTTACGCCACGAATGGAGCAACCATGCTCCCCCTTAATCTTAACTCCCCCTAAACCCAGGGTTTCTAGCAAAGGTAAGTTAGGTTTCCCAACTTAAACCCAAACTTCTCCCCCTTTGCCATACATCAAAAAGACCCAATAATATCCCAATTATCGGCTCTTTCAATCCCCAATGATCCTAAACACAGTGTATTAAACCCCCATACACTTGTTTCCTATCATTTGGACACCGAACTAGCTGTTGATACCCAAATCAGCCCTGGGCAGTCGACTGCCCCCAGGGTAGTCGACTGATACTCTGATTTATCAGTTTTTCAAGCCACATTCAGAAATGCGCCAGAAATTTCACAAATCTCCAAAAATTTCCAAATTTTATGGAGAATATTGTGGTAACTATACCTACTTGGGAAAAATATATTTCACCATGTATCTATCTGTTGGTGCAGGCAGCACCTAAGTCAAACCTGGGATTTGATAATGACAAAGGGTTCAAGAGTTAAGATGTTATTTGGTCTAATGTGTTCACTGAGTGTGCAGAAAGAAGTCCTGGCGAAGGGCAGCTGGGCAACTAGCGAAGGGATGCTAGGCGTCGAAACCCTAAGATCTGGCGAAGGACTGCTAGGAACCTGACGAAGGGCTGCTAGGCACCTGGCGAAGTGCTGCTAGGCATTGAAGACCTGGCGAAGGACTGCTAGGCACCTGGCGAAGGGCTGCTAGACATTGAAGACCTTGCGAAGGGCTGCTAGGCACCTGGCGAAGGGCTGCTGGGCAAAAGTCCAATCGGAGGAGCCGGTTGGCAAAAGGTAAACTCTCCTGAGAGGAGTAGGTGAGGACGCATTCCCCGTCGAGGGAACAGTAGGCGTCAGTTTGACCTAGGGTTCCATATGGGAGACCCGAAGTCAGAACCAAGACAGTTACGACTGTAAAAAAATGATCTAATATTCTTGCCTTGTTTGTTGTGGAACTAACCTTGGATGCAGGGACCAAAGGAATGTGTTTTTGCAGCTCAGAACGCCCCAAAGGAGAGGGGCAGGCACCTGGGCTAGGCACCCGGGAGGTCCCGGGCGCCCAAGGTCAAGGCCAAAGATGAGTTGAAGCAAAATCAGCCACGAAGCCAGCGGACCCAGTCAAGCTGGGAGCCCGGGAGGTCCCGGGTGCCCAGTCAGCTCCAGAGCCGATTCGAAGGGGATAAGCGCTGACCAAGCTTCGGATAGAGGTTCTCAGATCTGAAGGCACGTGTCAGGCACCCCCGACGTCCCAGGCGCCCCCAAGAGCACTATAAAAGGGGCTCGACCCCTAAGGCTTCAACAACACTTTTTTCCAACGCCTCCAAGGTTTTCGTTCAAGCGCTCTGCTCCGGCAAACTCCGTTCTCAACATTCCAGCGTCGACGACGACCCTTTGCTCGGAAGTACGATCCACATCAGGGCGTCGGTAACGAAAAGTGTAATTCATTTACTTACTGCACTATTCTTGTATTAAATCTGTAAACCTTTGCGTGAATATAGAATTGCCCGCAGTAAACGGTCAAGGACCGTGGGCCTTGGAGTAGGAGCCGACCGCGACTCCGAACCAAGTAAAAACAATTGTGTTCTTTGTGTGTTTTAATTCCGCTGCGTTTTCTCTTTCTTATCCGAAAAAGTTTTCACGATATTCACCCCCCCCTCTATCGTGTTTCTCGATCCAACAAGTGGTATCAGAGCAGGGTAGCTCAAATTGGTGCAACCACCAATTTGGGAAATTTTGAACTTTTACGAAATATTTTTTAATTCTTTTTCGATCGAACTATTATCGTTAATTGAGGTTGGTGTAACACTACTCGATAATTTTTTTAAAATATTTTTCCCGCACTGCTAATCCAAGACCAAGTCTTGGGACAGTTTTTTTTGTTGTTATTATTTCAGAATCTCTAATGGCCATGCAAGAGGGCTTCAGTACAGCCAGACCACCACTCTTCAGTGGGGAGGACTTCTCCTACTGGAAGAGTCGGATGGAAGTCCACCTGAAAACTCAGGTGGACATGTGGATAATTATCCAATTTGGACTGGAAATCTCGAAAAACGCTGAAGGAGTGCCACAATCTTACACCGAATGGGATGCCTCACTAAAAAGAAAGATCGAGGCGGATGCTAAAGCTACCCAGACATTTCAATATGGGCTAACCAAAGAAGACCTAAACCGGGTGGGCCCATTCAACAGTGCAAAGGAACTTTGGGGTAAGTTAATTAAGTTGCACGAAGGAACCTCTGACACCCGAATAAGCAAGAGAGACCTACTGCTAAACAAACTCTACACTATCAAAATGAACGATGGCGAGTCAGCAGCCCAGCTCCACGCCAGAATCCAAGAGTTGATAAATGGTCTACATACAATCGGTCACAAGGTAGAAAACCGTGACTTGATCAGGTATACCCTTAACGCTTTCCCGAGAAATACTTTGTGGGCATCTATGGTAGATGTGTACAAAGTTTCAAGGGATCTGTCTAAAATCAAATTAGATGGGTTATTTTCTGAACTTGAATTACATGAGCAGACTAACTGCACCCTGGCTGAGAAAGGCATTGCTTTTGTTGCAGGTAAAACTAGAATGATGACCAAGAAGAAGCCTCAACCTGCACCCGAGGCTGACTCAGACTCAGACTCAGAAGACAGCGAAGGAGATCGACCCAAGCTGGTTCGGTTAGCCCGGGACTACAACAAGGAGCTGAAAAATCAGACCAACAGAAGGAAAGCTAGCTGAAGAAAGGAAGAGCCAGCTGAACCTTCAAATGAAAAGACCAAACCAAATGTGACCTGCTACGAATGCAAAAAGAAGGGTCACTACAAGACGGAATGCCCCAATCTGAAGGAGACGAAGAAGACAAGAAGGAAGAAGGCCCTTCAAGCAACATGGGATGAGTCTTCCTCCGAAGAAGAAGACGAGGCCCCACAATCGAACTTGCTTGCCCTGACTGCTTCGAAAGAAATCGAGACCGGATCAGAATCGGAGTCGGACGACGGAAAGCTCACATTTTCAGAGGATGGCAAAATCACTGTAAGTGGATTTTCTAGAGTTCAATTATCAGAGTTAATTGCTTATCTATCTCGCGACTTGGCAAAAGCCAAAATTCGAGTCGAATCCCTCTGACAGGAAGTAAAACTTCTGAAAGAGGGAGCTGACTCTAGATCCTTAACTGAGAAGGTTCAAGAAGGAACCTCTACTCAAGTTGAAAAACTTGAGAAACAGAACTCCTCCTTGAAAACTCAAGTCAAGGACCTTAGAGCAGCTTTGCAACGATTCACTTCAGGTTCCAAGGGTCTTGACATGATCCTTGGAAAACAGAAGTCGGTTCTAAATCGATCCGGATTAGGGTATCGAACCAAGGCTAGACAAAGGTCATATTATGCTGTACTGAATCAGTCTAGACCCAAAGTTTAGGCATGGGTACCCAAACTTTGCCTGAGCAACCAAGCTAGACCAAACCAGTATTGGATCCCCAAGGACAAGATTCATATCTTGCCTAATCATTATCGTGGCTTTAGTCCAGGGGGAGCCAACTTAAAAATCATTTTTATAGTTAAATGAATTTCTTTTCTTGTTTTAAATTGCATGATTGCTTGTCTATTTATCTTCTGCAATTTACCATGCTTAGACCTAGGACTGGTTAGACTAAGGACTAAACCAATTAACAGAAATTTGAACAACATAGTATTGGGTGGTGGTGAGATGATAGTACGTTAGGAAAGCCTTTTCTAATAAGGTCAAGTATACACTACTTGGTCTCTTTAGACTGGTGAAACTAGTCGAAGCTACCGATCCAAGACCCAAGCTAGTTAGACCAGAATTTCTCAAAAAGTAACCTTGAAAATGAAATTTCACTAAAAGGCTTTGTCAAGGAAAGGGTTGATGATCCCATAAGGCTACGGCCAAAGAAGGCCTTGTGCCTCACCAAGATCTGGAAGCCAATTTTTGAAATTCAAATTTAGTTTACTCTTTGTCAAATTCGAATCTAACACAAATTTTCAGTTAATCTTAGATTCAAATATCCTTTTTCAAAATAAATTCAAAACTAATTGTTTTCAAAATTAATTTAACTTTTCAAAATTAATCATGGTCTTTCTAAATACTTCTATTAAAACATGTCTCACAAAAACCCATAAGGTTAACGTGATTGATAACTCTAGATTGGGTGAGACAGACTAGGTTGTGAAAATCAATTTAAGCTATCCTTAATTCTAATTGGATCCAAATCAACAAAATTCTTTATGTGTAGGAACATAAAGATTTGAACCAATAGATGTTGGATAACGGGTGCTCCAGACACATGACTGGGGATAAATTGAAATTCCCCAAACTCAAGTTCAAGAACCTAGGCTCAGTAGCATTCGGCAACAATGCTACACTCAAAGTGATTGGGTCAGGTAACATTGAACTCAAATCTGATTTTGTCATTAAAAATGTACTTTTGCTTGAAAACTTTAAATTCAACTTGCTTAACATAAGTCAATTGTGTGATACTGGCTATGTAGTTACCTTTACCAACTCTAACTGCCTGATTAGAAACTTGCAAGACTCAGAAATCATGCTTAAGGGCACTAGAAAAAATAATGTTTACACAATAAACCTACCCTTAGTGCCTAAATGCATGTTAACTCAGTTAGAAGAATCAAACCTCTGGCATAGGAGATTAGGTCACACTAATCTGAGATTAATTTTAAAAATCACCTAACTTGGCCTAATTAAAGGTATACCTAAAATTAAGAACCATGAAAACATAATATGTGAATCATGCAACCAAGGTAAACAAACCAGGTCTAATCACAAACAAATTCAATCAGATCTAACTCAAACCACACTTGAGCTCCTACACCTTGACCTATTTGATTCACATGGAGCTAAGTCACTAAGCGGAAACCGGTACTACTTAGTAATTGTTGATGATTACTCTAAGTTTACTTGGGTTAGGTTCCTAAAAACTAAAGATGAAACCCTAAACCTATTTGTTAATTTTTGTAAGTTAATTGAAAATCAAAATGATACCAAAATCAAAAGACTTAGGAGTGATCATGGGGGAGAGTTCGAAAATCAACGAGTCGAGGAGTTTTGTAAGATAAACGGGTATATACACTGTTGGAAACGAGATGGCTAGAGAGGGGGGGGGGTGAATATAGCTAATCACTTCTCAATTGCGATTAACAAGTTTCCTGCACTTAACTTATCAGTAGCACAGCAGCGGAAGAAACAAAAGAAACTGAAAGTGCAGTAAGCTAAAACAGAAATGAGATCAAACAAAGACAACTGCCAAGACCGCTAACAAGAGGGTTTACAAGGTTCGGGGATAACTTGCCCCTACTCCTTGGCGTGCCCTTAAGGTGGGCGATCCCTTGATCGTCGACAGATCAAGCCCCGGTTTCACCGGATATAACGCAACCTCCTTCTCGGTGGAGAAACCTCTCCATAGCGTTTCAATCAGGATAAAGTTTAAGCACAAAGAAACTGCAAGAAAGATCTTACTCAAATACTTAGCAAGGACAAGAACACAGCTAACTTCCCTGAGCTCCACCCAGTGGCGATCTCACGCAAGAACCCTTCTTCGTGTCTTCCCACTGTCGAACTCCAAGTTACTTGTTCCCTCCTTCAAGCGCTCAAGTAAAGATTGGTTGCTTCTCGATCGCTTGCTCAAAGTGATGACAGCTTCAAGAACGCAGCAAGCGGATTGTGGAGAACACTAAGTGCGGCAAGAACACAAGTTCCAGAACTCTGCTTCCACGAAGCCAATTTCCGCCCTTTTGTTTCTCCACTCAGCATCAGGTGACAATATCCTCCGTAGCCTCCAGCTACCTTGCTGCCAACGCCAGCTACCACTGAGCCCTCTCTGGTCTTCCTGAGATCCCCTTAGCCAAGCCCCAGTCTCGGCTCCAGTCTGCAGCTCGGCCGTTGCAACCTGAAATGGAGAATTGGACAAACCTGCTCCAAAGAAAGCCTCCGTTGACCTCTCCTTGAGTGTTTGAATCCTCCCCTGTCACCTGCAGCTTAATCAGACTATTAGAGCAGCAAATCATACAGTAAATCAAATATCAGAAACAAACATTAGCGAATCGGATACGATCAGACGCTCTGACCACGTCTGACAGTGCAATTTGAATTAAAGTGATCGGTCACCGGACCGATCCAGGGCGTGTGGGTCGGTCACCAGACTGATCCACTGCTTCGCTGGGATTCCCAACTCTTGCAGCTATACACGCCTGATCGGTCACCAGACCGATCAGAGTGAAGCCTGATCGGTCACCCAGACCGATCAGAGCAGATGAACAGTGATTCTGTAATCAGATCCAAGATCCCTGATCGGTCACCGGACCGATCAAGGGCGTGTGGATCGGTCACCAGACCGATCCACTGCTTCACTGGGATTCCCAGTTATACACGCCTGATCGGTCACCAGACCGATCAGAGTGAAGCCTGATCGGTCACCCAGACCGATCAGAGTGAAGCCTGATCGGTCACCCAGACCGATCAGGGCAGATGAACAGTGATTTTTTAATCAGATCCAAGATCCCTGATCGGTCACCGGACCGATCCAGGACTTTGATCAGCAAGGGAACTCACTCACCGTCTGCTCCCTGATCGGTCACCAGACCGATCAGGAGCAAGGCAGCAAGGAAGCAACCTACTCCCTGATCGGTCACCGGTCCGATCAGGAGCCACACAGTAGATTCCCAATCTCACTGTGCGCTCCCTGATCGGTCACCAGTCCGATCAGACATAGCTGGATCGGTCACCAGACCGATCCACTAAGGAGCAGCGTACCAATGTCCCTGATCGGTCCCCAGACCGATCCAGAGACTAAACCCTAGCCCTCTAAGCTAGGAATTCATCCACCTTAGCCCTCAAAGCTAAGGATTTTTCCATCTAACTCTCCAAGTTGGGAATTTGCACCTAACCCTCCAAGTTAGGACTTTTCACCTAGCCCTCCAAGCTAGGACTTTTCACCTAGCCCTCCAAGCTAGGACTTTTCACCCAACCCTTCCGAGTTAGAACATCATCCAACCTAGCCCTCCAAGCTAGGCACCTGACCCTCCAAGCCAGGACTTTTTCACCTAATTCTCCAGGATGGGAATTTGCACCTAACCCTCCAAGTTAGGACTTTTCACCTAGCCCTCCAAGCTAGGACTTTTCACCCAACCCTTCCGAATTAGGACTTTCCCAACACCTAGCCCTCCAAGCTAGGATTTTTCACACCTAACCCTCCAGGTTAGGATTTTTCAACACCTAGCCCTCCAGACTAGGATTTTCCATACCATGCCTGATCCCCGATCAGGACTTAATCATAATCCATGTCATGCCTGATCCCCGATCAGGACTTAATCATAATCAATGATCATCCACCTAAACTAAAATTGATGTCAACACCAAAACAACAATCAGGGCAAGACTGCATCAACATACACGAATTTTCGTGTCCTAGAACCCCCCAGCAAAATGGGATAGTCGAACGGAAAAATAGAACCCTACAGGGAGCCGCTAGGGCTATGCTCAATGAATTCAACCTAGCTAACCAATTTTGGGCAGAAGCAATTAGTACGACTTGCTATATCCAAAATAGAGTCCTAATTAACAAACGACATAATAAAACACCCTATGAATTATACTACCATAGACTTCCAAACCTAAATTACCTAAGGGTCTTTGGGTGCAAAGTCCATATCCTAAACACCAAGGACTATCTAGGTAAATTCTAGTCTAAGTCAACCCTAGGGATCTTCATAGGGTATTCAACAACAAGTAGGGCATATAGGGTTTACAATAAACAAACTAACAAAATTGAGGAAACAACAAATCTAATATTTGATGAAGAAATTAATTCAAAATTTGATAATCCAGATCTAAATTCATCAAATATTGATCACGAAGATAATGAACAACTTATTGAACCACTAGTTGAACCCCTAAATGAACTAACTATTGAACCAACTATTGAGTCAGTTGAACCAATAATTGAACCAACTCAAATAGTTGAACCAAATACTAAATCGAACCGACCAGCCGGACTTGAGGCTGAACCAAGTTCTAGAAGAACTAAAAAACCCAGACTCAGTCACCCAACTGATCAAATTATGGGTGATCCAACCTTAGGAGTCAAACTAGTCCTCCTATAGGAACCTTAGTCAGATTGCACTGATTTCGAAAATCGAACCTAAGACTATAGAGGAAGCTTTACCTGATCCTGATTGGATCATAGTAATGCAAGAAGAGTTAGCCCAGTTTGAGAGGAACCAAGTCTGGGAACTAGTACCTAAACCTGAGGGCAAATCTATTATTGATACTAAGTGAGTTTTTAGGAATAAGCTAAATGATCAAGGAGAAATAGTGAGAAATAAAGCCCACTTAGAAGCCAAAGGGTTCAGTCAAGTCGAAGGGTTAGACTATGACGAAACCTATACCCCAGTAGCTAGACTTGAGTCCATTAGGATGTTGTTAGCCTTTGCATCCCATAAAGGATTTAAACTCTACCAAATGGATGTGAAGTCAGTTTTTCTAAATGGATTTATTAAGGAAGAAGTCTATGAGGACAGCCCCCCGATTTTGAGGACTTAAAAAAACCTGACCATATTTACAAACTCAATAAGGCACTATATAGACTAAAACAAGCACCTAGGGCATGGTATGAACGTCTATCAACCTAGCTCATTTCTAAGGAATTTAACCAGGGACAAATTGACTCAACCCTATTTATTAAGACCTTAGAAAAAGAAATCTTTATTGCCCAAATCTACTTTGACGATATAATTTTTGGATCCACCAACTCAAATTTCTTAAAAGAATTTGTAAAAATAATGGAAAATGAATTCGAAATGAGCTTAGTAGGTGAGCTCAACTTCTTTCTAGGGTTACAAATTAAGCAAACTAGGGATGAAAATTATGTCCATCAATCCAAATATGCTAAGGAGTTAATAAAGAAATTCAAAATAGATAACTCCAAAAGCATAAGTACCCCTATGGCCACAAATGTAAAAACAGATAGTGACCCTGATGGTAAATCTGTAGACCTTAAATTATATAGGAGTATGATTGGAAGTCTACTGTACCTTACAGCCAGCAGACCTGATATCCTTTTTGCTGTAGGAATGTGTCCTAGATACCAAACCTGTGCTAAGGGAACGCACTTAGCAGCCCTAAAAAGAATACTAAGATACATTAAGGGCACCCTAAATGTAGGGATTTGTATCCTAGGACCTCAACTTTTGACTTGTCAGGATACTCGGATTCTGACTATGCTGGGTGTAAACTAGATATAAAAAGTACAAGTGGAAGCTGCCAACTTTTAGGAAATAGTCTAGTAAGTTGGTGTAGCAGAAAGCAACACTGTGTAGCTCTATCCACAACTGAAGCTGAGTATGTTGCTTTGGGAGAATGTGTAACACAACTCCTATGGATGATGCACACTCTTAAAGACTTCTAGCTTAACTACACCCAAACTCAGGTCTACATTGATAATATAAGTTCAATTAATCTAACTAAGAATCCAATCCAACACTCTAGAACTAAACACATAGAAGTCAAACACCACTTCGTAAGAGATCATGTAGCCAGGGGTGAGATAGTCCTTAAGCATGTAGACTCAAAATCTAACCTAGCTGACATATTCACCAAACCCCTACCTGAGTCTGAGTTCAGCTTACTAAGAAGGCAGTTAGGGTTATGCTTAGTAGAATAGGACTGCTCTAATTTTTTTTTTTAAAAACTATCTTATTTTCTGCAAAATTAATTTTTTTTTCTCATTTTGTTATTTAAAATGATTTTTCCGACTTAGTTTTTTTTTATAAAATTACCCCTTCAAAACTAGGGCATTTTCGCAAAATGGACTTAGCCTATGCCCTAACTCTAGAACTGCATGCACCTATAGATCTAGAAGCCAGTATCTCACAAGCACCTTAGGGTACTTTTGATTGATCACCTAGAATGGGTTGAGATGCTTAGGTCTTTGCCTTGATTCAAGATGCTTAAGTCTGTGAATCTGCAGTAATTGGGGCACTAAATACCAATCAACAGTAATCAAGTTAAGTGTCAAGCTTAGAAAATCTAACTTGATCAGAACACTTAACTTGACTAACCCTAGCGAAAGCTATTATTTATAACAGTTAGTAAGTAGCTAATTGGGTTAGACATGACCCAAAAGCAGAAATTCAAATTGATTTGGTCTAGTTTAAATTTAGAATTGGTTCAGTACAGCATTTTACCTTAATTACTCAATTTCAATGCAATTTTTTGCTATATTTTTTGATATATGGCAAAGGGGGAGAGATTGGAAAGGAGAGAAATTTTCAAAACTTTTAAATTTTCAAAACTTTTAAAATTTTTTTCTCCAAAA
Organism: Boesenbergia rotunda; assembly: GCA_024364735.1. Classification (NCBI taxonomy): domain Eukaryota; kingdom Viridiplantae; phylum Streptophyta; class Magnoliopsida; order Zingiberales; family Zingiberaceae; genus Boesenbergia; species Boesenbergia rotunda. The sequence continues at coordinate 63,300 of JAGFNQ010000419.1, read as the reverse complement.
TTAAATCTTTTTTCAAAAACTTTTATCTCCTGGTTTTCAAAAAGCAAAGCTCTTTAACTACTTAAGTTCATTTTGAAAGTTAATTTTACTTGCTTTCAAAAATTATTCTAAGCACTTATCCTGAAAAATTTTCTGAAATTTTTCTAAGTCATAAATTCAGTGTTTAAAAAATTTTCTAAGTACTTAAACTGCTTTCTTAAACTGTCAGAAAAATTTTCTAAGTACTTACAGTTTCGAGCTTTCAAAGATTTATTCCAAGTACTTATTCCAAATCTTTGGTTGGTCGAAAATTTTCTAAATGTAAAATTCAAATTCCCCTGAAAATTTTCCGACTCAAAATATTTTGAAAATGCTTTTCTAACTTAAAAACATGTTCTTGAAAATTTTCTAAGTGTTGAAAACTTGAAAAACACTTCACGTTAAGACTTAGAAATTTTTTCAAAAACCCCACGGACTTTTGAAAAACTTAGGGGGAGATTTTTTCCAGGGGGAGGAAATAAAATTTAAGTTACTTACTTACCTGCTTTTTGTTTAACTTAACTTTTTGAACCGGGTTGCCATAAATCAAAAAAGGGGAGATTGTTGGTGCAGGCAGCACCTAAGTCAAACCTGGGTTTTGATAACGACAAAGGGTTCAAGAGTTAAGATGTTGTTTTGGTCTAATCTGTTCACTGAGTGTGCAGAAAGAAGTCCTGGCGAAGGGCAGCTGGGCAACTAGCGAAGGGTTGCTAGGCGTCGAAACCCTAAGACTTGGCGAAGGACTGCTAAGCATCTGGCGATGTAGCGACCCGCCTTCTCCTGCCTTAGACGGATCGTTACTTTTGTCTACTTCTCGACTCTAATGCACGACTAAAAATGCGGAAATCTTTTTTTTTCTTTTTAATCTATCTAAGAATGATATTCTAACTCAAATAGTCATGCATAATACCATGTCACACTTTCTTTCTCAAAAACTCGTAAGAAAATACTTATTGAAACTTGCCTCGCCCAACTCAACTTACGGGTATCAGTCGACTGATACTGTACCAGTCGACTGATAAGTCTGAAACCTGTTTTTCAGATTCGAAGCCTTGTTTCAAAACTCCACCAAACCTATACTTTCGAGCCATATAAAATCATGACACCATTTCTATACTCTATACCAGTTTTCTAAACAATTTAGCCAATCAAAACGAATCAATAAACTTGAAATTAGGACTTTTACGGAATTTAGGAAGTTATGAAAAATCTACATAGACTTTAAGCTAGAGTTTGTACCAAACTTAACTTCTAACCATTGAAACTCATCACACAAAATTCTGAAACATCCCTAAGGCATTATCAAATGAGAAAGCAACTTTTCTAAACATACTTAAGCAATAAAACTTGATTCAAAGGGAAATTAATACTATCTTGGCACGTGCATCTATTTCTCTAACAAAGTATCAATATTTCAAACTACTCACACTTCTACTCATCCAATGCAATCATAAGGATATGTATGCTAAATGAAATGACATGGAATCTTTACTCTAAGAAATTGAGCATGTAAAACTATCCAAAGCTTAAATGTTCGCTAAACTCCATAAAGCAAGAACTTGAAATTTGAATAAACTAAAACATTGTAATTCAAATAACTAAATTGTCTCGTCTCAAGGATCTCTCCAAAATCAGCCACCACACACACTTTACTCAGCACCGCCTCGTCGCCTTCCTTCAGAATTGCTTGCCTTTACCTTTATCTGCAGTAAGAGGAAATGCAACTAGTAAACAAAAAGCTTAGTAAGTACTATCTAGCTCACAAAATCTCGAAATGTGCAAACATGCTTCTTGAACAATATGAAAATCATATGAGATACTTATATGCTTGAAAGAAAACTAAGAACATGTATAACTCAAAACATGCATACTCAAGCATTAATAAATCTCAATTTACTTTTCTTGGCTCAACTTGAAACTTTAGCTATTCTTGAACTTTTTGAAAACTTTCTTAAACTTTAGAAAACTTTGCTAAAGCATATACTTGAAAATACTAATCACTTGGATCCACTGAAGACGTAAGTACCATCTCATGCGCGTTCCCTAAAAGGTTGGGGTAGCGAGCCACCAATCCTAATAGAGCAGACCTTGGTCTACCAGGGCCAAGACCTTGGAATTGGACACCTGGATTTCTTTAACGACGCCCTTGGACGCCGGGTACTGGCCTTAGAAAATAAAATAGCTTTTCTTTCTTTTCTTTCTTATCTGTAAATGCCTTGGCATTTTCTCGAGCACCTTGCGTGCTAAAATCCCTAAGTCTTGACTTTTGGGGATTTCTTAAGGCCTTGGCCTTTTCTTTTCTTATCTTTATCTTCTCTTTTCTTTTCTCATAACTTTCTTAGCCCCTAATCTCACATAGGGTGCTTTATCAAACTTATACAAGCATATAATGAACTAAGATCACATGCAAAAACTTAAAAAAAAAGAAATATCTCTTTTAAAAAACTTTTAAGGGAAATTCTTGCGGAAAAACCGCCTCTTACTGCAGGTGAGCAGTACTTACATTGATATCTTGGACTTACAACCAAGATTGACGTCTAGGGCTCGGGAGAAACTTGAGATCTCGGAGAATTCTTCGCGCCTACGCGTTCCTCTCGTCGCGGGGATCCCGAATATAGGAATATCTCTTGGAGGAGAACCTTGGCCGGCCCCCTTGGCCTTGGTGTTGGTTGGCGTCGCCCAAGAGAGGAGAGGGAGAGAAGTCGGCGCAAGGTGCTGGGCGAGGGAGAGAAAGGGTTTAGGTTGAGAGAAAATAAAATTTCTCTTTTTAATTATCTATTTATACTTATGGGGCGAATTTACCTAATTATACCTTATCTATTGTTTCGCTCAGCTTATTTCAACAAAACCAACCAGCCCAGCTGGTCGCGCGCGTGCTTGTTCTTCCGGTGGTCGTGGGTTCGAATCCCCTGTTTGCTCTTTAACGTTTTTCTTTTTTTAAATATACTTCTTTTTTTAAATATACTAAACGGACTCGGAAAATTTCATAAAAATATTCTAAAAATCCCTAAAAATATCTAGAATATTTCTAAACCATTTTTAAATAATTCTAAGGACTTTAAGAACTAAAAATGGGAATTTTGGGGCGTTACAATCCCCCATACCTTATGAAAAGTTCGTCCTCGAACTTAGAATAATTCTGGATATCTCTCTCTCATGCTGTCCTCACGTTCCCAAGTAGCCTCTTCATGCTTTTGATTCTGCCAGATGACCTTCACTAGTGGCACTTCTCTGTTTCTTAATCTTTTAACTGCTTTGTCCACTATCTGTGTCGGTCTGCTCTCATAACTAAGATCTTCTTGGATCTGTACTGACTGAGGCTGAATCACTTGGCTAGGGTCGTGAATACACTTCTTTAGCATGGAGACATGGAATGTACTGTGGATAGCTGACATATCCTCTGGTAAGTCCAACTCATATGCTACCTTACCAACCCTCCTTATGATCTTGTAGGGTCCTATGTAGCGAGGACTTAGCTTACCCTTTTTACCAAATCTCATCACTCCCTTCATAGGAGCGACCTTGAGAAATACTGAATCTCCAACTTGGAATTCAAGTGGCCTACGGCGTGTGTCAGCATAACTTTTCTGTCTACTCTGGGCAGTCTCAATCCTCTGGCGGATCGTCTGGATAGCCTGAGTGGTCTCATCTATAAGCTCAGTCTGGCTGTCTAGTCCTGACTCCATCTCTTTCTTCTCACCAGCTTCTTGCCAACATATGGGTGATCTGCATTTCCTGCCATACAATGCCTCATAAGGTGCCATCCTGATGGTGGCCTGATAGCTATTGTTGTAGGCAAACTCAGCTAAGCACAGAAATTTGCACCAACTGCCTTTAAAGTCCAACGCACAAGCTCTGAGCATGTCTTCTAAAATCTGATTTACTCTCTCTGTTTGTCCATCTGTCTGGGGATGGAAAGCTGTGCTGAACTGAAGTCTGGTGCCTAGGGCGTCCTGAACACACCTCCAAAAATGGGAGATGAACCGCCCATCTCTGTCAGAAACGATCGACTTCGGAACTCCGTGAAGCCTGATTACTTCTTTCACGTACAGCTGTGCTAACTGCTCTACCGAATGTGATAACTTGATGGCTAGGAAGTGGGCTGTAACGCCCGTTTTTTTTTTTTTTTTTTTTTTTTTCCAGAGTAGTGCGTTACTTATATTCTTCTTCCTATCCTTACTATTCCTACTTGGTCTAACTTATAGTACATGGCAGCGGAAACATCATGACACAAGGAATAGTAGGTATATAAAACATTAACCTTTCTTAATATTCGTGTCTTAACATATTCGACTAAGTGACCAGTCAAGTTATAACATGCTTTCTTATTCATAATAATCTATCGACGGCCAAGTCACCATCACACACATCCAAGCCTCCTGCAGCTTCCCTTCTTTTAGTACGATCTGGGTTGATCTGTAACATAAGCAAACATCCTATAAGTATACACTTAGTAAGTCTCTTTCCTACTCGCTAAATCCGTACATCATAGCAAATCATACAACATAACATTCATGGCATATCATTCATATAGCTCATATCATGCAGGGTATCACATTCATACATATTAACATATAGCATAGCATGAATTTCTTAGGCATACATACTTATCTTGCATAGCATGGCATGGACACAAACATAGTCATGAAATGAACATATCATCAGCATATAAATCTTCTTAACTTGAACTTTCTTAACATGACATTCTTAAATGCATAATATGAATGAATGCATGAGTGGAATGCACAAGACATAAGGATGCTCTTTTGGAAAACTTAATACATAATACTTAAAAATACATTCTTGCTTGTGGGATCCCTGGCTTGTACCCTTGTATTTGCGCGCATACCCTAGTAGGATGCGAGGTAGCTAATCCCGACCTACAGGGCCCTCTTGCTAGGCTTACTCTCGTTCAGCCTAGGGACAGCTGCGGTAGTCCGGAACCGTGGATCCCTTTCGGGATCCGGTACTTGCCATTCTTTAAAATAAAATACTTACATGCATTCTTTTCTTTCTTTCTTGATGAATATTCTATAGACGTTCAGTCATTCTTCTTTTCTTTCCTTTCTTTCTTTCTTATTGAACGTACTATAGGTATTCACATATTCTTTCTTTCTTTCATAAAGAATGCAGACATTTCATTTATTCATAATCATGAATCCATACATAATCTTTCCTACTTTCATAAGGAATGCATAGTATACAACATATATAGTATGACATTCATACAACATGGAGGTAAAGTTTATTCATTCATAAGCATGATTCCGTAACATGACTTTTCCTACTTTCATAAGGAATCCATAGCATACAACATATATAGCATAGCATTCATACAACATGGAGGTAAAACATACATAGCATGAGAAACCTTTCTTCATTTCTGTGGTTCATAACTTGTACTTACACCTGATCTGTAGCCCGATCGGTCTGGTGATCGATCAGGGCAACTACAGAAAGTTTCATCGACCTGTACACTCACCTGATCGGTCCCCAGACCGATCAAGGTGTAGTTTGATCGGTCTGTGATCGATCAGGGTATACATGGATGGGCACACTTCTGTTCTGTACGCTCCCCTGATCGGTCTCCAGACCGATCAGGGCATGGCCTGATCGGTCTCGGTGACCGATCAGGGTGTAGCCTGATCGGTCTGGGAGACCGATCAGGATGCCCTCTTACGCTCCCCTGATCGGTCTCCAGACCGATCAGGGCATGGCCTGATCGGTCTCGGTGACCGATCAGGGTGTAGCCTGATCGGTCTGGGAGACCGATCAGGATGCCCTCTGACCGATCAGGTACTCCCTGATCGGTCTGTGTAGCCTGAATCGTAAAGCACAGTAACATTGTAACCTTTTCCATGAACACAGAATATTTACGAACAATCGTAAGAACATCTACGAACAGAACATTTACGAACACTCGTAACGATTATGTTACAGGCGAGGAGACTTACTTCTTACGCTTAAGTTCCAAGGAGTGTTCGGCTTTTGGAGAAGAAAGCTCTTCCTCTCGTTCTGCTCCTTCCTTCTTTCTTTCCTGACTTCTCAAAGAACTGGGTTCTTAGGGTTCTGAAGGAAACCCTAAGTTTTGGTGGAAGGGAATCGAAAGTCTCGTTCCTTGCCGAAAAAACTCCCTTCGTCACTTCTCCTATTCTTTTATAGCGAACGAAGAGGCATGCGTCTCTCCGTTGGTGACTCTTCATCTTCATGAGTCTCTTCCCCTAATTTCCCCTTAACTAGCATTTCCCTTCTCCTTTTCTCAGCACTCCCCTGCTGGGTGAATTGGTTACATGGGCATACTTAAGGTTTGGTTCTTCATGAGGTTCAAGGTTCGATCCTTGGCACCCCCCTTTCTGCTTCATTTTCCTTTTTATTTTATTTCTTTCCTTAAGCCCACATAACCAATGCCTGTCTAGGGATGCTCATATTCACACATTTCATTCATAATATCAAAATGATATTAAATCTCATTTTATTATATTTTATGAATATAATAGTACTTTTACATAAAGGTACTTCGTATTCTTTTATTTATAAATTTGGGCATGTTCCCCTTCTTACATTATCTTTCTTGAGGAAAATTCGGGGCGTTACATGGGCAGACTTGGTCAATCTATCCACTATCACCCAAATTGCATCGTGTCCATGGGTGGTTCTTGGAAGACCTGTGATAAAGTCCATCGATATTTCTTCCCATTTCCACTCTGGAATGGGAAGTGGCTGTAGAACTCCTCCTGGTCTCTGGTGCTCTGCCTTGACTCTCTGGCATGTCAGGCAGGTACTGATATATATGGCCACGTCTCGCTTGAGTCCAGACCACCAGAATCTTTTCCTTAGATCTTGATACATCTTGGTGGAACCTGGATGCATCGAATAAGGAGTACTGTGGGCTTCTTCCAAGATACTCTTTCTCAGTTCCTCGTCATTGGGGACGCAAAGGCGGTCTCCAAGGTAGAGGATGCCACTGTCTGATACTCGAAACTCTGAATTTTCTGCCTCTTGGATCCCCTGCTTGATCTTCTGGATCTCTGGGTCTTTATCTTGCTTTTCTTGTATATCTATAAGCAGGGTTGACTCTAGGGTCAATGCAGAAAATTGCCCAACCATAACCTCGACTCCAAAATCTTTTATTTCTTTCTGAAGTGGTAGAGACAGTGATGATAGGGACATCAGTGCTGCACAGGATTTTCTGCTCAGTGCATCTGCCACTTTATTAGCTTTACCTGGGTGGTAGAGGATTTCACAGTCATAATCTTTGACCAACTCTAGCCACCTGCGTTGCCTCATATTCAGATCCTTTTGAGTGAAGAAGTACTTCAAACTCTGATGGTCTGTGAAGATTTTGCACTGCACTCCATACAGGTACTGTCTCCAGAGCTTCAGTGCAAAAACCACAGCTGCTAGCTCAAGGTCACGAGTGGGGTAATTCTTCTCATAGTCCTTGAGCTGTCTGGAGGCATATGCTATTACTTTACCGTTTTGCATGAGGACAGCTCCAAGGCCCATCTTGGATGCATCACTGTAGATGTCAAAGGCCTTGTCACTCTCTGGAACAGTCAGGATGGGAGCACTAGTCAATCTTTTCTTCAGTTCTAGGAAGCTGTGCTCGCATTTATCTGACCACTCAAACTTCTGGTTCTTTCTGGTCAGGGCTGTGAGTGGAGAGGCTATTCTGGAAAAGTCCGCCACAAATTTTCTGTAATATCCTGCCAGGCCTAAGAAACTCCTGATTTCACTGGCATTCTTGGGTCTACACCAGTTGTTGACTGCTTCTATCTTGGCTGGATCAACTTGAATGCCTTCTTTGGATACAATGTGACCTAGGAAGGTCACCTGATCTAGCCAAAACTCACACTTTGAGAACTTTGCATAGAGCTTCTCCTGCTGAAGGATCTGCAGCACTATCCTCAGGTGTGTAGCATGGTCCTCTGGAGTCTGTGAGTATATGAGAATATCATCAATAAATACAATGACGAATTTATCGAGATATTCCCTGAAGATGTGGTTCATCAGCTCCATGAAGACTGCTGGAGCATTGGTTACTCCAAAAGGCATCACTACAAATTTGTAGTGGCCGTATCTTGTCCTGAAGGCCGTTCTGGGGATGTCACTTTCTTTAACCTTTAGCTGATGATACCCAGAACGCAGATCTATCTTCGAGAACACTGTAGCACCTCTCAACTGATCGAATAGGTCATCAATTCTGGGAAGAGGGTACTGGTTCTTGATAGTTACCTTGTTTAAAGCTCTGTAGTCTATGCACAGACGCATAGACCCATCCTTCTTCTTGACGAAAAGTACAGGAGCTCCCCAGGGTGAATGACTCGGGTGAATGAAGCCCTTGTCTAGTAGCTCCTGGAGTTGCTCTTGTAATTCCTTCAACTCTGCTGGAGACATACGATATGGGGCCTTCAAGACCGGACAGGTACCGGGCACTAGCTCGATCTCGAATTCCACTTCTCGGTTGGGAGGTAGTCCAGGTAGTTCTTCTGGGAACACTTCTGGATATTCGCAGACTACCCGTACATCCTCCTGCTTGAGTTCTTTCTTTACTTCTGAGTCCACTATGTGTGCAAGAAAACCAGCACACCCTTGCTCTAGCATCTGGTGGGCTGCCAAGGCTGAGAGGAATTTCTGAGTCTTCCTCTTTGGGGCTCCTTGGAACTCGAATGGTGGTTCTCCTTCTGGACTGAAAACCACCTTCCTTCTACGGCAGTCCACTGAAGCGCTGTACTTACTGAAGAAATCTATCCCTAACATGACATCATAATCCTTCATCTCAAGGACTATCCAGTCACTATAGAGCTCTCGGTTGGAAATCTAGATTGGTACTGCCCTTAGCCTCTGAGTAGAGGCCATTTCTTCCCCTGACGGTAAGGTTGTTAAGAACTTCATCGTTCAACCTTTCTGGTGGCCTTTATACTGTTTAAGTAGTGCTCAGTGATCAAAGCACCACGTATTAGTTCTTCGGAGGTTTGTGGCCTCTTAACACTGCTAGCCCTCTTTAACGCTATCTCAGGCCTTAACATCTTGAGCGTTAGCCTAACCATCTCTTTTCCTGTGCTAACTAGCTCTGGGCACAGATGAGCTAACCACTTAAACATCTTCACTGCTTCATCCACGGATAGTTCTCCTTGTCTGAACTCCGTGAATTCATCATAATGCTTGTTGGTTTCTTGCATGTGAAAGTATTCTTCGAAGAACTCAGTCCCGAAGTCGGCCCATGCCATCTGGCTGACATTTCTCTTGGCCTTGACTCTCTCCCACTATATTCTAGCATCTCCCGTAAGGCAGAAAGATGAACACTTTATCTTCTCTACCTCATGCCAGTCCAGTAGCCCTACTATTCTTTCCAACGTTTTGAACCATGCTTAAGCATCCCATGGTTTGCTTGTGCCTGGGAAGTTCCCTGGCTTCAGTTTCTTCTACTGAATGAGGTACGCTTCTTGCCTTACCCCCCTTGCCGGACTACAGATGTAATCGATGGGTCTTCGATCACAACTGGTGCCACTACATTCGCCACCGGCGAGGTAATAATAACGACCTGCTGGTTAGCCATCCTAGTGGCAATAACTTGCTGTTGTTCTGCTAACTGTCTCTGTAACTGAGCCACCACGTCTAAGAGATTTGGTGGGGGTACTGACTCTGTTGCCTCTTGCCCTCTAGGAGCTTGCTCCTCGTTTTGGGCCTTTCTAGGACGTCCTCAAATGTATAACTTAACACTTAATGGTAATGTTCCCAAACTTGCTTTAGGATATAACAAGACCTTGGTCTTGATTCTTATCTCATTTCTTAGTCCTAGAACTCGTTCTAGGGCTTAGTAAGACCTTGGTCTAACTCAAAACTTTTATCAAGCACCTTGCGTGCCATAATCCCAAAACTTACTTTTGGGTAAATCAAGTAAGTACTTAAGCATTTCTCTAATATCCATTCTAGGGATTAAACATGATTCCGTGATACTAAGGTATTAAACATGTTTCCTTGTTCTATGCACATATGAGTAAGTACTTAAGCATTTCTCTATACTGCAATTAAATAAAGGAGCAATAGAAAAATTGAAACTTAAAGCTTTCTTACTTGAAGACGGCAAGGTTGATGGTGATGTGTGTGTGATGCTGGAGAATGGGAACTGCTCTGATACCACCTGTAGCGACCCGCCTTCTCCTGCCTTAGACGGATCGTTACTTTTGTCTACTTCTCGACTCTAATGCACGACTAAAAATGCGGAAATCTTTTTTTTTCTTTTTAATCTATCTAAGAATGATATTCTAACTCAAATAGTCATGCATAATACCATGTCACACTTTCTTTCTCAAAAACTCGTAAGAAAATACTTATTGAAACTTGCCTCGCCCAACTCAACTTACGGGTATCAGTCGACTGATACTGTACCAGTCGACTGATAAGTCTGAAACCTATTTTTCAGATTCGAAGCCTTGTTTCAAAACTCCACCAAACCTATACTTTCGAGCCATATAAAATCATGACACCATTTCTATACTCTATACCAGTTTTCTAAACAATTTAGCCAATCAAAACGAATCAATAAACTTGAAATTAGGACTTTTACGGAATTTAGGAAGTTATGAAAAATCTACATAGACTTTAAGCTAGAGTTTGTACCAAACTTAACTTCTAACCATTGAAACTCATCACACAAAATTCTGAAACATCCCTAAGGCATTATCAAATGAGAAAGCAACTTTTCTAAACATACTTAAGCAATAAAACTTGATTCAAAGGGAAATTAATACTATCTTGGCACGTGCATCTATTTCTCTAACAAAGTATCAATATTTCAAACTACTCACACTTNTGTGTGATGCTGGAGAATGGGAACTGCTCTGATACCACCTGTAGCGACCCGCCTTCTCTTTGCCTTAGACGGCCCGCTACTTCATCTACTTCTTGACTCTAATGCACGACTAAAAATGCGGAAATCTTTTTTTTTTCCTTTTTAATCTATCTAAGAATGATATTCTAACTTAAATAGTCATGCATGATACCATGTCACACTTTCTTTCTCAAAAACTCGTAAGAAAATACTTATTGAAACTTGCCTCGCCCAACTCAGCTTACGGGTATCAGTCGACTGATACTGTATCAGTCGACTGATAAGCCTGAAATCTGAAATTCAGGTTTCGAAACTTGTTTCAAAACTCCACCAAACCTATACTTTCGAGCCATATAAAATCATGACACCATTTCTATACTCTATACCAGTTTTCTAAACAATTTAGCCAATCAAAACGAATCCATAAACTTGAAATTAGGACTTTTGCGGAATTTAGCAAGTTATGAAAAATCTACATAGACTTTAAGCTAGAGTTTGTACCAAACTTAACTTCTAACCATTGAAACTCATCACACAAAATTCTGAAACATCCCTAAGGCATTATCAAATGAGAAAGCAACTTTTCTAAACATACTTAAGCAATAAAAACTTGATTCAAAGGGAAATTAATACTATCTTGGCACATGCATCTATTTCTCTAACAAAGTATCAATATTTCAAACTACTCACACTTCTACTCATCCAATGCAATCATAAGGATATGTATGCTAAATGAAATGACATGGAATCTTTACTCTAAGAAATTGAGCATGTAAAACTATCCAAAGCTTAAATGTTCGCTAAACTCCATAAAGCAAGAACTTGAAATTGAATAAACTAAAACACTGGTAATTCAAATAACTAAATTGTCTCGTCTCAAGGATCTCTCCAAAATCAGCCACCACACACACTTTACTCAGCACCGCCTCGTCGTCTTCCTTCAGAATTGCTTGCCTTTACCTTTATCTGCAGTAAGAGGAAATGTAACTAGTAAGCAAAAGCTTAGTAAGTACTATCTAGCTCACAAAATCTCGAAATGTGCAAACATGCTTCTTGAATAATATGAAAATCATATGAGATACTTATATGCTTGAAAGAAAACTAAGAACATGTATAACTCAAAACATGCATACTCAAGCATTAATAAATCTCAATTTACTTTTCTTGGCTCAACTTGAAACTTTAGCTATTCTTTAACTTTTTGAAAACTATCTTAAACTTTAGAAACTTTGCTAAAGCATATACTTGAAAATAATAATCACTTGGATCCACTGAAGACGTAAGTACCATCTCATATGCGCGTTCCCTAAAAGGTTGGGGTAGCGAGCCACCAATCCTAATAGAGCAGACCTTGGTCTACCAGGGCCAAGACCTTGGAATTGGACACCTGGATTTCTTTAACGACGCCCTTGGACGCCGGGTACTAGCCTTAGAAAAATAAAATAGCTTCTCTTTCTTTTCTTTCTTATCTGTAAATGCCTTGGCATTTTCTCGAGCACCTTGCGTGCTAAAATCCCTAAGTCTTGACTTTTGGGGATTTCTTAAGGCCTTGGCCTTTTCTTTTCTTATCTTTATCTTCTCTTTTCTTTTCTCATAGCTTTTCTTGGACCCTAAACTCACATAGGGTACTTAATCAAACATATACATGCATATAATGAACTAAGATCACATGCAAAAACTCAAACAAAAAGGAAATATCTCTTTTAAAAATTTTTTAGAGAAATTCTTGCGGAAAAAACCGCCTCTTACTGCAGGTGAGCAGTACTTACATTGATATCTTGGACTTACAACCAAGAACGGCGTCGGAGGTTCGGAAGAAAATTAAGATCTCGGAGAATTCTTCGCGCCTACGCGTTCCTCTCGTCGCGGGGATCCCGAATATAGGAATATCACTCGGAGGAGAGCCTTGGCCGGCCCTCTAGAGCTTGGTGTTGTTTCGCCCAAGAGAGGAGAGGTCGGCGTGAGGGTTTGGAGAGGAGAGAAATAAAACTTCTCTCTTTAATCATCTATTTATACTTATGGGGCGGATTGACCTAACTACTCTATAAATATATTTCTCTCCACCTTTTGTTGTGCTTGATACCCTAGCCTAGCCGGTCGCGCTCGCGCCTGGTCTCCTGCTGGTCACGGGTTCGAACCCCCTGCTGCCCTTAAACGTTTTCTTTTTTTAAATATACTAAACGGACTCGGAAAATTCCATAAAAATATTCTAAAAATCCCTAAAAATATCTAGAATATTTCTAAACCATTTTTAAATAATTCTAAGGACTTTAAGAACTAAAAATGAGAATTTTGAGGCGTTACATAAGGATATTTTAAATACACTCACAGATATTATTTACTAAAAAAAATAAAGAAAAAAAAAATCCGAAAAGAAATTTCAAAGTGGTGGTTGCACCAACTTTGAATAACCCCGCTCTGATACCACTTGTTGGATCGAGAGATGCGAGAGAGGGGGGGTGAATGTCGCAATTCGTTCGGATTTAAAAAGAGTTAGTGCGCAGCAGAAATAAGACACAACAACAATGCTAACACGGTCGTTTTACTTGGTTCGGAGCCTGTGTCGACTCCTACTCCAAGGCCCACGGTCGTTGACCGTTTTCTGCGGGCAATTCTATACGTTCGAGAAAGTTTACAATCACAAGTATTACAGAATTAGCTTCGTAAACTTAAATGAATATTTCGTTACCGACGTCCGGTGTAGATCGGAGTATTGATGCAGCAGGACGTCGTCAGAGCTCGAGTTGGAAGATTTCTGGAGCGTCTCGTGGAAGCAGAAGAGCGTATGAAAGTCGCAGTTGTTGATCTTTAAGAAGGAGGTTGAGGGCCCTTTATATAGGGCCTGGGGGCGCCCTGGTCGACGGGGGCGCCCCCCACGTGGCTTCCGATCCGGTGATCGCTTCGGTCAAGGCTGATCTCTTCATCTTCGGGATCAGCTTTGACCGGGGCGCCCCGAGCGCGCGGGGCGCCCGGGTTGACCGGTCAAAGCCTCATCCTTTGGCTTCGCGAGGGCAGCTGATAGTCGGCATGGCACTGGGGGCGCCCGCGACACGCGGGGCGCCCGATGCGCGCGGGGCGCCCGAAACATCCGAGGCGCCCCCAAATGTGCTGCTGTCAGGGCGTTTACTTGCTCTGCTGACTTTGGGTTGACTCTGGGGCGCCCGAAACATCCGGGGCGCCCTGCTCAGCTACTGCCTCACTCCTTTGAGGCTCTCTGAGCTGCAGAAACACAGTCCTTCGGTCCTGCATCCAGGGTTAGTCCAAAACAGCAATTAATAAGTTAATTTTACACAGCCTTGGCTGTCTTGGTTCTGACTTTGGGTCTCCAAAATGGAGCCCTAGGTCGAACCGACGCCTAATGTTCCCTCAAGGGGAACGCGTCCTCACCTACTCCTCTCGGGAGAATTTACCTGGTGCCAACCGGATCCTCCAGTTGGACTTTCGCCCGGCAGCCCTTCGCCAGGACTTGGTTTTCGCCTAGCAGCCCTTCGCCAGGACTTGGTTTTCGCCTAGCAGCCCTTCGCCAGGACTTGGTTTTCGCCCAGCATCCCTTCGCCAGGACTTGAGTTCCTGACAGCCCATCGTCAGGTGCCTACCATCCCTTCGCTAGGACTTGGTTTCCTGCACTCTCAAGCAGCATTGTTAGACAACAAATAACCCTTAACTTTGAATCCTTTGCCAATATCAAAACAAGGTTTGATCTGGTGCTTCCTGCACCAACAGAAACCTCCACTCTTTGGCCCTAGGGAGAAACCCTAGATTCTCTCTACTAAAGGGGAAGGAGAAGAAGAAGAAGAATCGTTGGCTTCCTCTATTTTCTCAGCCCCTCCCTCGCCCCCTTCTCGCACGCAGTCGACAAAATCCCTAATCCCCCTTACGTGACTTAAGCGGGTTAATATACCTCTTAATGAAAAGGCCTAACTACTCTATAACATTATTTCTCTCCACCTTTTTCTGTGCTTGATACCCTAGCCCAGTTGGTTTCTGCTTTAGCCATGAACTGGAGAGGTCGCGGGATCAAATCTTGCCCGACCTCTTATATATTTTTTTTTCTTATTTTGATCCGAAAAAATGCTATAATATTCCGAAAAATGCTAGAAAAATTCCTAAAAATCCCTAATAATACCAAGAAATTATTGGGTGTTACAGGCCAGAGCATATCGTGTTTAGAGTATGAGTCTCTTAAATACATGAGAGTAATTAGAAATCCAAAGGACGAGAAAGACACTACTTGGGCTAGGTGTGACGTAGTCAGTCTAGTGGGGACTGACACAAATAGACCATGTCCTGAACCAAGTGGGTATAAGATGGTGAAGGGAATGGGGCACGATTCATTAGAGCTGCTGAAGGGTTTCAGAATTACTTCTGAGGTCAACCGTTGATCTTTCGATTAATTGGGGATCATGATGTACTACTAGGTGTCATTCATGATCGTTCTATAATTGATGAATTATAGACGGCCAACATAAATCGAAAGCCTATTTAGTCACACGCACTACGAGTAATTCGAGGGATTTAAAACGAGTTGAAAATTAGATTTTCCGATCAAGAGAAATAAGTCGAATCTGAGTTAATCAGAGGCGCAACGGAAGCTTAAAATGTCTAAATCTTTTGAAGGCTTATTGGGCGAATTAAATGAGTTTCATTCGCGATGGGATCGACCCGGTTTGGCCAGCCAAAGAGGGTGCCAACCCCCTTTGTTTTGGTCGGCCACAACAAGGGGGAGAAACCAATTAATTTGGTTTAATTAATAACATAAATCTAGCGCGATTTGTTTTATAAATTATGGATAAATAAATTTGTATAAAGAAATTTACATAAATAAATTTATAGAAATTCATTCTTTTTTATGAAAATTAAAATGATCCATGGAATGGTTTATTTTAATTTTATAAAATCAATTATGAATTGATTTTTTCATAATAAGAAAATTTATAAATTTCTTGTAAAATTTATTCCATAATAAAAGGAGAGATGTATTTGTTTTATTATAAAGTTAGTTATAATAAAACTTGGCTTAAACGGAATAATTCATAAGAAAATTTATAGGATAAATTTCATATGAAAATTCCGTTAAGAGGGAGACTTGGCAAGGGAGAGGCTACTATATAAAGGAACCAAAGGCAAGCCTTGAATTCCAATTTGAGTTATTAAGATATTAATTCTCTCCCTCTCTCTCTTAATCTCTCCTTCTCCTTTTCTCCTAGGGCTGGCGCCCCTTTTGCTCACCCTAGGGCCGGCGCACCACCCTCCCCTTCCAAGGGTTGCCGTGGGTCATCATCACCAAGGAGAAGCCAACCAAGAAGAAGAAGAAGCGGATCACAACTCCTTCCTTCCCGGAATTTAGATTCCGTTTCTTGGTGGTTAGTTTCCTTTCTTCTCTCTTGATCTTTTAGTTGTGCCTTTAGAGAATCTAGTAGTTCTCGTCGGCACAAAACTCGTGGCTTTGCGAAGTCATCCCGAACAGAACTCGGCGTGGACGCGAATAGAGGCGGAGCTTCCAAGGGACGCTACGGTTGGATCTCGTCCCTTACTTTGAGTTACGCGAGGTACTAAGTAAATTAGTTTACTTTTCCGTAAAGTTTTAATTTATGATCATGTCAACACATCATAAGGTTGCATGCTAGATACGTGGTTAAAATAATTTGAGAAATTATTTTATGCTAATTCTTCCGCTACACGTAAAAATTTAAAATTTTACGAACCCGTATCCTTGTCAACATGCACCCGGTCCCAACAAATTTTTCAAAGAATAATCTTGAAAATGAAATTTCATTGAAAGGCTTTGTCAAGGAAAGGGTTGATGATCCAATAAGGCTACGGCCAAAGAAGGCCTAGTGCCTCGCCAAGACCTGGAAGCCAATCTCTGAAATTCAAATTCAAATTAGTCTTTGTAAAATTTAAATCTAACACAAATTCTCAGTTATGTATAGATTCAAATAATTTTTAAATAAATTCAATTATTTCCAAAATTAATTAAGTTTTTCAGAGTAAATCATGTTTCTCAAAAAATTCTTTTATCAAAACCTGTCTCACAAAACCTATAAGGCTAACGTGATTGAAAACCCTAGATTTGGGTGAGACAGACTAGGCCATGAAAATCAATTTAGGCTATTTCTGATTCTAATTGGATCCAAATCAACAAAACTCTTTATGTTTAGGAACATAAAGATTTGGACCAATGGATGTTGGATAGCGGTTGCTCCAGACACATGACTGGAGATAAATTGAAATTCACCAAACTCAAGTTCAAGAACCTAGGCTCTGTGGCATTTGGCAACAATGCTATGTTGGGACCGGGTGCATGTTGACATGGATGCGGGTTCGTAATTTAAAATTTTAATTACGTGCAGCGGAAGATTTAGCATAAATAATTTCTCAAATTACCTAACCACACATCTAGCATGCAACCTTATGTTGTGTGGACATGATCATATATTTAAAATTTTACAGAAAGTAAACTAATTTACTTAATACCTCGCATAACTCGAAGAAAGGGACGAGATCCAACCGTAGCGTCCTTGGAAGCTCTGCCTCTATTCGCGTCCACGTCGAGTTTTCTTCGGGATGACTTCACAAAGCCACGAGTTTCGTGCCGACAAGAACTACTAGATTCTCCAAAGGCACGACAAGAATACCAAGAGAGAGGTGGAAAACTAACCACCAAACGAAGAACGGAATCAAGATTCCGGGAGGAAGGAAGGAGTTGCGCCCGCTTCTTCTTCTTCTTCGGCCTCTTCTTGGTGGTGGAAGCTCACGGCAAAGGGGAGAGCCTCTAGGGCCGACGCCACTAGAGGAGGGAGAGGGAGAGAAGGAGAGGGAGAGAGGCTAGGCAAGAATCCTTGATCTCTTGGATTGATTTCCAAGCCTTGTCTTGGTTCCTTTATATAGTAGCCTCTCAATCGCCAAGTCTCCTTTTAACGGAATAAATTTTCATAAGAAATTTATCTTATAAATTTTTTATGAATTATTCCGTTATGTCAAGTTTTTATTATAACTTAATTTATAATAAAAACAACAATGTCTCCCCTTTTATTATGGAAAGAAATTTCTTTATATAAATTTCTTTATCATGGTAAATCAATCCATTATTGATTTTATAAAATAAAATAAACCAATCCAAGGTTCATTTTAATTTCCATGAAAAATAAATCTCTTTATATAAATTTCTTTATCCATAACTTTATGAAATAAACCACGTGCAGTTTATTTTATAATGTGAACCAAAAATTCGGTTCTCCCCCTTTTAATTTGGCCGGCCAAACCCAAGCCTTGACCTTACGAATTAAACTCATTTAATTCGTTCAATAAGTCTTCAAAAGACTTAGCCATTTTATGCTTCCGATGCGTCTCTGAAAAATTCAGATTCGACTTATCTCTCTTGATCGGAAAATCTAATTTTCAACTTGTTTTAAATCCCTCGGATTACTCGTAGTGCGTGTGACTAAATAGGCTTTCGATTTATGTTGGCCGTCTATAATCAACCAATTATAGAACGATCATGAGTGGCACCTAGTAGTACATCATGATCCCCAATTAATCGAAAGATCAACGGTTGACCTCAGAAATTATTCTGAAACCCTTCAGCAGCTTTAATCAATCATGCCTCATTCCCTTCACCATCTTATACCCACTTGGTTCAGAACATGGTCTATGTGTGTCAGTCCCCACTAGGCTGACTACGTCACACCTAGCCCAAGTAATGTCTTTCTCGTCCAACGGATTCTAATTACTCTCATGTTTCTGAGAGATTCATACTCTGAACATGTCATGCTCTGGCCAGAGGCTTCGAGTAACAATCCGACGATAGGCCTTGGGTATACATCTCCTCGCAAGGAGTGGTGAATCCTTTGTAGGTTGTTCAAACATCTTCGGGCACTTCGGCTTTACCCAATCATCCTGGGTCCACACCTCCTTGGAGTTGCTTGCTTAAGATGTCAAAGTATAAGTGTTCATGACCAAGATGACTTGAATACCGCAAGTCAAAGGAACATCACACTTAAGCTGCAGTAAGAACTTCATTGACATATCTATATGTAGATTACCATATGAAGTTTTACAGCCAGTCACTCCAATGAACTAGTTCCCTTAACTAGCATTCATGTTTATCTCCGGACATCCCAATGTCACCAGCCAGTGAGAATCAGCTAATTAGAGAATAACCCATGCTAGTCTCAACAAAATTGATAGTGTCCGTATCTATCAATTCATCAACTAGGGACAATTTCAATACTTCACAATTGCACATGTGGAGATAATCACTAGTTGTGAATTCATCACAAATTCTCTCATGCTGTGAATTGTATTGCGGGCATTCAGTAAATGAGTTTAAGATCTCAATCAAATACACAGACATGTATACTTAAATAGTGAATATTTATTTATTAAAATAAATGATTACAATCATAAGGCGATTGCCTTAGAACACTTCTATCATATTACTAACAAACTCCCACTTGGCCTAATGCCAATCGCTACAGTATCCAATACCACAGGCTCTAACATGACCCTCAAACTTACTTTGAGGCAAGGCCTTAGATAAAGGATCCGCTAAATTCCTTTCAGTGGGAATTTTCTCAATTTGTATATCATTCCTACTTATAATCTCTCTGATCAGATGATAGCGGCGAAGCACGTGTTTGGATCGCTGATGAGACCTTGGTTCCTTTGCTTGTGCAATAGCTCCATTATTGTCGCAGTAAACTGGTATTGCTTCATCAATGGTTGGAACCACACCAAGTTCCGAGACAAACTTCTTGATCCAGACTGCTTCTTTTGCTGCTTCCGAAGCCGCAATATATTCCGCTTCCGTGGTAGAATCCGCTACAGTGTCTTGCTTGGAACTCTTCCAACTTATTGCGCCTCCATTCAAAGTAAATACGTATCCAGACTAAGATTTGGAGTCATCCTTATCTGTCTGGAAACTGGCATCTGTATTCCCACGTATTACCATATCTTCTTCTCCATATATTAGGAACACATCCTTAGTTCTTCTTAAGTACTTAAGGATTGTCTTGGCAGCCGCCCAATGATCCATTCCTGGATCAGACTGGTATCTGCTCGTGACGCTCAGAGTATACGATACATCGGGCCTAGTACATAACATAGCATACATGATAGATCCTATCGTGGATGCATAAGGAATCTTATTCATGCAAATCCTCTCGTCTTCTATGCGCGGACACATAGACTTTGAAAGGTTGATCCCATGCCTGATGGAAAGGTAACCTTTCTTGGATTCCGACATGCTAAACCTTTTTAGCACTCGATCTATAAATGTAGACTACGAAAGACCAAGCAACCGTTTTGATCTATCTCTATAGATTCTAATCCCAAGGATATAGGTTGCTTCTCCCAGGTCATTCATGGAGAATGTTTTGGACAGCCAAATTTTAACCGACTGTAAGACTGATATATCGTTTCCTATAAGCAATATGTCATCGACATATAGCACTAGGAATACGACTGCACTCCCACTAACCTTCTTGTACACACAAGGTTCGTCAGGATTTTGTGAGAAATCAAACTCTTTGATTGTCTCATCAAAACGGATGTTCCAGCTCCTGGATGCTTGCTTCAGTCCATATATGGATCGTCGAAGCTTGCATATTTTGGTTTTATCAACCGATGTGAAACCTTCAGGTTGTATCATGTATACATCCTCAAGCAGGTTTCCATTAAGGAAAGTTGTTTTCACATACATTTGTCATATCTCATAATCTTAATGAGCTGCTATGGCCAGGAGCATCCGAATGAATTTATGCATAGCTACTGGCGAATAGGTTTCGTCATAATCAATTCCTTGTTTCTGACGATATCCTTTTGCCACTAATCTAGCCTTAAAGGTAACAACATTACCTTCCATGTTGGTTTTCTTCTTGAAAACCCACTTGCACCCTATGGGCTTAATCCCTTCCGGTGGGTTAACCAAGTCCCATACTTGATTTTGGTACATGGAATCCATTTCCGACTTCATGGCTTCAAGTCATTTGTCCCTTTCTGAACTTTTCAGAACATCTTCATAACTGATAGGTTCGTCATCGTTTATGAGTAACACGTCATTCGATTCACTTATGAGAAATTCATATCTCTCTGGAATATTGCGTGTCCTATCAGACTTACGAAGAGGTGGTGGTGTTTTAGGTTCAACTGATAGCTCATCATTATGAGTTATTGGTTGTGGGTCTAGACTAGGTGTCTCTGTAATGTCTATTGGAGTTTCTTGAACTTCATCAAGTTCAATGCCACTCCCACTGTTTTCTTGTAAAAGAAATTCTTTTTCCAGAAATACAACATGCCTTGAAACAAACACCTTTTGTTCCAAGGGATGATAGAATTGGTAACCTTTCGTTTCCATAGGGTATCCAATAAATAGACATTTATCAGACTTAGCATCCAATTTGTCTGATATAAGCAGGACAACCCCATATCTTAAGGTGAGTTAAGTGAGGTTTCTTACTATTCCACGCCTCATATGGAGTAGTAGAGACTACCTTGGTCGGGACTCTGTTTAGCAAGTAAACAGCTGTCTTAAGTGCATACCCCCAAAAGGATTTTGGAAGAGTTGCATGATTCATCATGGATCTAACCATGTCCATCAAGGTTCGATTATGCCTCTCAGATACACCATTATGCTGTGGTGTATATGGCGGAGTCCATTGAGACAATATCCCATTGTCCCTAAGATAATCTTGAAACTCTTGACTTAAGTATTCACCACCCCGATCGGATTGAAGTATCTTAATACTTTTGCCAAGCTGTTTCTCTACTTCATTTCTGAACTCTTTGAATTTCTCAAAAGCTTCAGATTTGTGTTTCATCAAGAACACATACCCAAATCGTGAGTGATCATCGATAAAGGTAATGAAGTAGCTACAGCCTCCTTGTGCAAGAGTTGACATTGGTCCACATACATCAGTATGTATTAGACCAAGCAATTCTCCCACTAGATTACCGTTTCTGGAAAAGGGTAATTTGGCCATCTTGCCTTTTAAGCATGATTCGCATGTATCAAATGAACCGGGTTCAAATGATTTCAGAATTCCACATCGGTGTAATTTGGTCATGCGTTTCTTACTTACATGGCCAAGACGACAATGTCACGTATAGGAGTTTATTCGATTATCTATTCGAGCACGTTTGTTGCTAACTTCGATATTGAAAACGTCACCGGATAAATCTAACGTGTAGATACCATTGCACAAAGTTCTGATCCCATAATGAACACCATTTAAAGTTATGTAACAACAATTGTTACTAAAAGTTAAATGACTTTTCATTCAATCATGAAATAGATACAATGTTCTTTATTAATGAAGGAACAAAATAACAATTATCCAATTCTAAGACACGTCCAGTAGGGAGCTTTAGCAAATATGTTCTGATGGCAACAGCAGCAATCTTTGCTCTATTTCCAACTCGCAAATTCGCTTCTCCCTTAATGAGTCTTCTTCTATTCCTTAGCCCCTGTATATCATTACATATATGTGAGCTACACCCAGTATCAAGTACCCAGGTATTTGAGAAAATAGAGTGACATTTAATAACGAAGATACCTGAAGAGGATGGGGCATCGGATGCCTTCTTCATCAAGGACTCAAGATAAACCTTGCAGTTTCTTCGCCAGTGACCCTCCTTGCCGCAGTGATGGCAAGTGCCTTTTGGTGTCTTTTCAGTCTTTTTGGCCTTTTTCTTCTTTCCCTTATTCTGTTCTTTGGCCTTCCTCTTAGAACCTTTCTTCGAGGAACCAACTAACAATACCGTCTTCTGATCTTGCTTTACAGAAGGCTCTATAGTCTTCAGCAGGTTGAGCAACTCAGGAATGATAGTCTCCAGCTTGTTCATTCGATAGTTCATCACAAATTGTGAATAACTTTTGGGCAAACAATGCAGAATTAAGTCAATACTTAGTTCATGATCCATTGCAAAACCGAGTGTGCCCAGTCGCTCAATGTACCCCAACATCTTCAACACAAACTGTGAGACAGATGTGCCTTCCTGCATCTTAGAGGTGAAGAGGAGTCTGGAGACCTCGAACCTTTCGGATCTCGCTTGCTCGTCAAACAGCTCATGAAGATGGAAGATGATGGTATAAGCATCCATATGCTCATGCTGCTTTTGCAGCTCAGGTACCATAGTGGCTAGCATGATGCAACTCGCAAGTTCAGAATCGGTCATATGTTTCTGATAGGCCACTAACTGGTCTGGAGTTGCATCTTCTGGAGGATGGTTGGGAAGTTGATCTTCTAGGACATAAGCAAGTTTTTCCGCCTTGAGGACTATCCTCAGGTTTCGAAGCCAGTCCATGAAGTTTGGCCCAGTCAGTTTATTCGTGTCCAAAATGGAACGCAAATTCAGAGAAGACATGATCGAGTGATTATCCTAGAAATACAAATTGAGCTTATGTGAGAAGAATGATAAAGAATGCATCAACATACATTAATTAAATCATATTTATTTTTTTTAAATTGAATAACCCTTTTTATCAATTCGGAAGATCGTAGGAACATCTCCAAATAGGTTGATATCCAACCACAGATAAGAACAACCATGGCTGTGGCCATCAAGTTATTCTTAGCTATGAAGGTAGGTAATTATACCGATTACATATCACATATATGTAACTATCACTTTATGCTATCAACTAATTGAATGTTTGCATAAATCATTGGGTTGTTAACTCATTAACAAGTATGCAACATTATACATAGCACCCAACTGCACCTCTCTTTACATCGACCTTGGCTGTGGCACAATAAATCGATGCTCCAAGCTTAAGGCTGACCCATTAATCAAGAAATAGTTTTAATATGGTTGGAGCTCATTCAACCGTTTAGTCAAGCTTGGATGTGTCCAACAACCAAAACTAAGTATTGACCTCTGACTCCAACTATATTAATCATAAACTAATTACAAGGTTTGAACATGTTGAGGTTCAAGCCGGGCATAGATATGTCCATCAACCCAAACGAGAAACAAAACTCTGGTTCTAACCATATTAATGGAAGGTGTTGATCTTAATATTTTGTAAGGGGTTTTGGGTCTCATCCTTTTCTTTTAAGCACATTCATGACATATAATTATGTCATGTACTAACGATTTCCTTAATAAAGTATGTATCTGACTTAATTTATCAAATCTCATTAACTTAATTAGGAACCGGATTTCCTAATTCTAATTTCATACTTTATTCAAGGAATTGTTTTGGGAAACAATTTCCTAAATTGTCATAATCAATTTCGGAAATAATATGTTTAAGACTTTGATTTCTCTAAATCAAATCTTATTAAATTAAGAGACAGATTCCCTTAATTCAACCACATATTATTTTCAAGAAAATCTTATTTAAGAAAACTCTATAGGAAACCATTTTCCTAATTAATTTTGGAGACAATAATATGTAAGAGCATCAAATAAGGAAATTATCGCTTGAAAATCGCCTCAAAATTTCCAAGATTTGATTACATATTTTATTTATGGATTTATTAATTACAACAAATTATTTTCTTCGGGTGGCTCCCCGAGGCTCAGATACCCAAAAAAAAGGAATTTGTTGTAAATCTAATTTGGTCCGCTCCCCGAGGCGTAACCTAATTAAACATGACAATTTTATTCAAAATAGGAAATTAAATTACAACAACTAACTTTAAATTGGACGGCTCCCCGAGGCTCAATCCAAAATAAAGAATTTTGTTAATAATTTAAAACCAATTCGAATTTAATTGTCAATTAATGATCCATAAATTTGTCTAGACTTTCTTGAAAGAAAGTGCCCAAAATTGCGAGATTTCATAATAAGTTTCCAGAATAATTGTAAGTTTCTGGTACAAAGAAAACTTACATATTTCCAAAATTGAAAAATTTCCAAAATTGGAAAGTTTTCAAAAACGGGAAGTTTTCACAATTATAATAAAATTTCAGAAACTAGGATATTTCAAAAGTTTGCGAAATTTCATGAGGATTTCCAAACTTTGAAATTCCTAAATCTAAAATTTATCATAATTGGAAAGTTTCCATAATTGGAAAATTTTCCAAAATTGAGATCATGACAAAGTTTTCCGCAAAACAATTATATGATTATGTCGAACACTAACCGGCTCTGATACCACTGTTGGGACCGGGTGCATGTTGACATGGATGCGGGTTCGTAATTTAAAATTTTAATTACGTGCAGCGGAAGATTTAGCATAAATAAATTCTCAAATTATCTAACCACACATCTAGCATGCAACCTTATGTTGTGTGGACATGATCATATATTTAAAATTTTGCAGAAAGTAAACTAATTTACTTAATACCTCGCGTAACACGAAGAAAGGGACGAGATCCAACCGTAGCGTCCCTTTGAAGCTCCGCCTCTATTCGCGTCCACGCCGAGTTTTCTTTGGGATGACTTCGCAAAGCCACGAGTTTCGTGCCGACAAGAACTACTAGATTCTCCAAAGGCACGACAAGAATACCAAGAGAGAGATGGAAAACTAACCAACAAACGAAGAACGAAATCAAGATTCCGGGAGGAAGGAAGGAGTTGCGCCTGCTTCTTCTTCTTCTTCGGCCTCTTCTTGGTGGTGGAAGCTCACGGCAAAGGGGAGGGCCTCTAGGGCCGGCGCCACTAGAGGAGGGAGAGGGAGAGAAGGAGAGGGAGAGAGGCTAGGCAAGAATCCTTGATCTCTTGGATTGATTTCCAAGCCTTGCCTTGGTTCCTTTATATAGTAGTCTCTCAATCGCCAAGTCTCCTTTTAACGGAATAAATTTTCAAAAGAAATTTATCTTATAAATTTTTTATGAATTATTGCGTTATGTCAAGTTTTTATTATAACTTAATTTATAATAAAAACAACCATGTCTCCCCTTTTATTATGGAAAGAAATTTCTTTATATAAATTTCTTTATATAAATTTCTTTATCATGGTAAATCAATCCATTATTGATTTTATAAAATAAAATAAACCAATCCAAGGTTCATTTTAATTTCCATGAAAAATAAATTTCTTTATCCATAACTTTATGAAATAAACCACGCGCGGTTTATTTTATAATGTGAACGAAAAATTCGGTTCTCCCCCTTTTAATTTGGCCGGCCAAACCCAAGCCTTGACCTTACGAATTAAACTCATTTAATTAATTCAATAAGTCTTCAAAAGACTTAGCCATTTTATGCTTCCGAAGCGTCTCTAAAAAATTCAGATTCGACTTATCTCTCTTGATTGGAAAATCCAATTTTCAACTCGTTTTAAATCCCTCGGATTACTCGTAATGCGTGTGACTAAATAGGCTTTCGATTTATGTTGGCCGTCTATAATCAACCAATTATAGAATGATCATGAGTGGCACCTAGTAGTACATCATGATCCCTAATTAATCGAAAGATCAACGGTTGACCTCAGATATTATTCTGAAACCCTTCAGCAGCTTTAATCAATCTTGCCTCATTCCCTTCACCATCTTATACCCACTTGGTTCAGGACATGGTCTATGTGTGTCAATCCCCACTAGGCTGACTACGTCACACCTAGCCCAAGTAATGTCTTTCTCATCCAACGGATTCTAATTACTCTCATGTTTCTGAGAGATTCATACTCTGAACATGTCATGCTCTGGCCAGAGGCTTTGAGTAACAATCCGACGATAGGCCTTGGGTATACATCTCCTCGCAAGGAGTGGTGAATCCTTTGTAGGTTGTTCAAACATCTTCGGGCACTTCGGCTTATACCCAATCATCCTGGGTCCACACCTCCTTTGAGATGCTTGCTTAAGATGTTAAAGTATAAGTCTTCATGACCAAGATGACTTGAACACAGCAAGTCAAAGGAACATCGCACTTAAGCTGCAGTAAGAACTTCATTAACATATCTATATGTTGATTACCATATGAAGTTTTACAACTAGTCACTCCAATGAACTAGTTCCCTTAACTAGCATTCATGTTTATCTCTGGACATCCCAATGTCACCAGCCAGTGAGAATCAGCTGATTAGATAATAACTTATGCTAGTCTCAACAGAATTGATAGTGTTCATATCTATCAATTCATCGACTAAGGACAATTTCAATACTTCACAATTACACATGTGGAGATAATCACTAGTTGTGAATTCATCACAAATTCTCTCATGCTGTGAATTGTATTGCGGACATTCAGTAAATGAGTTTAAGATCTCAATCAAATACACAGGCATGTATACTCAAATAGTGAATATTCATTTATTAAAATAAATGATTACAATCATAAGGCGATTGCCTTAGGACACTTCTCTCATATTACTAACATGCTACACTCAAGGTAATTGGGTCAGGTAATATTGAACTCAAATCTGACTTTATTATTAAGAAAGTGCTCTTGGTTGAACAATTCAATTTTAACTTGCTTAGCATAAGTCAGTTATGTGATTCCGGTTATATAGTTACCTTTAACAATTCTAACTGCCTGATTAGAAACGTACAAGACTCAAAAATCATGCTTAAGGGCACTAGGAAAAATAATGTTTACACTATAAACCTTCCGCTAGTATCTAAATGCATGTTAACCCAGTTAGAACAATCAAACCTCTGGCATAGGAGACTAGGTCACACCAACCTAAGAACTATTTCAAAAATCACCCAACTTGGCTTAATTAAAGGTATTCCCAAGATTAAAAATCATGAAAACCTAATCTGTGAATCTTGCAATCAAGGTAAACAAACCAGATCTAATCACAAACTAATTCAATCTGATCTAACTCAAACCACACTTGAGCTCCTGCACCTTGACCTATTTGATTCACATAGAGCCAAGTCACTAAGCGGAAGCCGGTACTGCTTAGTAATAGTTGATGATTACTCTAGGTTTACCTGGGTTAGGTTTCTAAAGACCAAAGATGAAACCCTAAACCTACTTAATGAATTCTGTAAATTAATAGAAAATCAAAATGATACTAAAATCAAAAGACTTAGGAGTGACCACGGGGGAGAATTTGAAAATCAACGGTTCGAGGAATTCTGTAAGGTAAATGGATACATACACGAATTTTCATGTCCTAGAACCCCCCAGCAAAATGGGATAGTCGAAAGGAAAAATAGAACACTACAGGAAGCCGCTAGGGCAATGATCAATGAATTTAACTTAGAAAACCAATATTGGGCAGAAGCAATTAGTACGGCTTGCTACATCCAAAATAGGGTCCTGATTAACAAGCGACACAACAAAACACCCTATGAACTATATTACCATAGACTCCCAAATCTACACTACCTAAGGGTCTTGGATGCAAAGTTCATATCCTAAACATCAAAGACTACTTAGGAAAATTCCAGTCTAAGTCAACCCCAATCATCTTCTTAGGATACTCAACAACAAGTAGAGCCTATAGGGTTTATAACAACCAAACCAAGAAAATCGAAGAAACAACCAATCTAATATTTGATGTAGAAAGTTATTCAAATCCAAATCTAGCTTCATCAAACACTGATCAAGAAGATAATCAACAAATTGGTGAATCCTTAGTTGAACCTATAAACGAACTAACCATTGAACCAACTAGTGAATCAAATGAACTAATTATTGAACCAATAATTGAACCAGCTCAAAGATTTGAATCAAATAGTGAACCAAACCGACCAGCCGGACCTGAGGCTGAACCAAGTTCTAGAAAATCTAAGAAACCCAGACTTAGTCACCCAACCGATCAAATTCTGGGTGATCCAACTCTAGGAGTTAGGACTAGATCCTCCTATAGAAACCTTAGTCAAATAGCAATGATCTCAAAAATAGAACCTAAGACTATAGATGAAGCCCTACCTGATCCTGATTGGATCATAGCTATGCAAGAAGAATTAGCCCAATTTAAGAGAAACTAAGTCTGGGAACTAGTACCTAAACCTGAAGGCAAATCCATCATTGACACTAAGTAGGTCTTTAGGAATAAGCTAAATGATCAAGGAGAAATAGTCAGGAACAAAGCCCACTTAGTAGCAAAAGGATTCAGCCAAGTAGAAGGGTTAGACTACGACGAAACATATGCCCCAGTAGCTAGATTTGAGTCCATTAGGATTTTATTAGCCTTTGCATCTCATAAAGGATTTAAGCTATACCAAATGGATGTAAAGTCAGCCTTCTTAAATGGATTCATTAAAGAAGAAGTTTATGTAGGACAACCCCCTGGGTTTGAAGACTTAGAAAGACCTAACCATGTTTACAAACTTAGTAAAGCACTTTATGGACTCAAACAAGCACCTAGGACCTGGTATGAACGCCTGTCAACCTACCTAACTTCAAAAGAGTTTAAACAAGGTCAAATTGACTCAACCTTATTTATTAAGACCCTAGGAAAAGATATATTTATTGCCCAAATCTACGTAGATGACATAATCTTTGGGTCCACCAACTCAAACTTTCTAAAAGAATTTGTTAAAATAATGGAAAATGAATTTGAAATGAGCTTAGTTGGTGAGCTTAACTTTTTCCTAGGATTACAAATTAAACAAACTAGGGATGGAAATTATGTCCATCAATCCAAATATGCTAAAGAGTTAATAAAGAAATTTAAAATGGATAACTCTAAAAGCATAAGTACCCCCATGGCCACTAATATAAAGATAGACAGTGACCCTGATGGTAAACCAGTAGACCTTAAACTCTATAGAAGTATGATAGAAAGTCTACTATATCTTACAGCCAGCA
Organism: Boesenbergia rotunda; assembly: GCA_024364735.1. Lineage (NCBI taxonomy): Eukaryota > Viridiplantae > Streptophyta > Magnoliopsida > Zingiberales > Zingiberaceae > Boesenbergia > Boesenbergia rotunda. The sequence goes on along the minus strand of JAGFNQ010000419.1, from coordinate 33,790 downwards.
GACCTGATATTCTTTTTGCTGTAGGGATGTGCACAAGATACCAAACCTGTGCTAAGGAAACACACTTAGCAGCCCTAAAAAGAATACGAAGATATGTCAAGGGCACCCTAAATGTAGGGATTTGGTATCCTAGGACCTCAACCTTCGACTTGTCAGGATACTCGGACTCTGACTACGCAGGTTGTAAATTAGATAGAAAGAGCACAAGTGGAAGCTGCCAACTATTAGGAAATAGTCTAGTAAGTTGGTGCAGCAGAAAACAACACTGTGTAGCTCTGTCCACAACTGAAGCTGAGTATGTTGCCTTAGGAGAGTGTGTAGCACAACTTTTATAGATGATGCACACTCTTAAGGACTTTTAGCTCAATTACACCCAAACCCAAGTTTTTATTGACAATATAAGCTCAATTAATCTAACTAAAAACCCAATCCAACATTCCAGAACTAAACATATAGAAGTTAAGCACCATTTTGTAAGAGATCATGTAGCCAGGGGTGAGATAGTCCTTAAGCATGTAGACTCCAAATCTAACTTAGCTGACATATTCACCAAACCCCTACCTGAGTCTGAGTTCAGTTCACTAAGAAGGCAGTTAGGATTATGCTTGGTAGAATAGATTTACTTTGCTTTTTAGCTTTTCTACTACTTCAGCCTTTAAAATTTTCAAATGTTTTTAAAATCAGTTTTAAAATTTTTAAATGTTTTCAAAATCAAATTTTACTTAGTTTTGAAAAAGTTTAAATATTTTTCAACGTAGTTTTATTTTAAAAATAATACCCCCTTCAAAACTAAGGGCTTTTTCGTAAATGGACTTAGCCTAGGCCCTAACTGTTGGGACTGGGTGCATGTTGACAAGGATACGGGTTCGTAAAATTTAAAATTTTTACGTGCAGCGGAAGAATTAGCATAAAATAATTTCTCAAATTATTTTAACCACGTATCTAGCATGCAACCTTATGATGTGTGGACATGATCATAAATTAAAACTTTGCGGAAAAGTAAACTAATTTACTTAGTACCTTGCGTAACTCGAAGTAAGGGACGAGATCCAACCGTAGCGTCCCTTGGAAGCTCCGCCTCTATTCGCGTCCACGCCGAGTTCTCTTCGGGATGACTTCGCAAAGTCACGAGTTTTGTGCCGACAAGAACTACTAGATTCTCTAAAGGCACAACTAGAAGATCAAGAGAGAAGAAAGGAAACTAACCACCAAGAAACGGAATCTAAATTCCGGGAAGGAAGGAGTTGTATCCCGCTTCTTCTTCTTCTTCTTTGGCACCTCCTTGGTGGATGTTGCTCACGCCAACCTTAGAAGGTGAGGGTGGTGCGCCGGCCCTAGGGTGGTTGTGCGCCGGCCCTAGGGAGAGGATGGGGGGGCGCCGGCCCTAAGGGGAAGAGAGAGGGAGAGAATAAGAGAGAGAGGGAGAGAACTACTAGATCTCTTAACAACTCAATTAGTTGGAATTCAAGGCTTGCCTTTGGTTCCTTTATATAGTAGCCTCTCCCTTGCCAAGTCTCCCCTTTAACGGAATTAACGGAATAAATTTTCATAAGGAATTTATCTTATAAATTTTCTTAAGAATTATTCCATTATGCCAAGTTTTATTATAACTAACTTTATAATAAAACAAATACATCTCTCCTTTTATTATGGAATAAAATTTGCAAGAAATTTATAAATTTTTCTTATCATGGAAAAATCAATTCATAATTGATTTTATAAAATAAAATTAAACCATTTAAAGTTTATTTTAATCTCCATAAAAAGAATAAATTTATTATATAAATTTTTCTTTATCATGGAAAAATCAATTCATAATTGATTTCATAAAATAAAATAAACCAATCCATGGTTCATTTTAATTTCCATAAAAAGAATAAATTTAATATATAAATTTTTTATTATCATGGAAAAATCAATTCATAATTGATTTTATAAAATAAAAATAAACTATTTAATGTTTATTTTAATTTCCATGAAAACAAATTTATTTATCCATAATTTTATAAAACAAATCGCTCTTGATTTATTTTATAATTTAAACCAAATAAATTGGTTTCTCCCCTTTGTAGTGGCCGGCCAAACCAAGAGGGTGGACACCCTCTTTGGCCGGCCAATTCAAGGTCGATCCCTCGCGAACTAAACTCATTTAATTCGCCCAATAAGCCTTCAAAAGACTTAGCCATTTTTAGCTTCCGTTGCGCCTCTGATTAATTCAGATTCGACTTATTTCTCTTGATCGGAAAATCCAATTTTCAACTCATTTTAAATCCCTCGGATTACTCGTAGTGCGTGTGACTAAATAGGCTTTCGATTTATGTTGGCCGTCTAAAATCAACTAATTATAGAACGATCATGAGTGGCACCTAGTAGTACATCATGACCCCCAATTAATCAAAAGATCAACGGTTGACCTCAGAAGTAATTCTGAAACCCTTCAGCAGCTCTAATGAATCATGCCCCATTCCCTTCACCATCTTATACCCACTTGGTTCAGGACATGGTCTGTTTGTGTCAGTCCCCACTAGACTGACTACGTCACACCTAGCCCAAGTAGTGTCTTTCTCGTCCTTTGGATTTCTAATTACTCTCATGTATTTAAGAGGCTAATACTCTGAACATGATATGCTCTGGCCAGAGGCTTTGAGTAACAATCCGACAATAGGCCTGGGTATACATCTCCTCGCAAGGAGTGGTGAATCCTTTGTAGGCTGTTCAAACATCTTCGGGCACTTCGGCTCATACCCAATCATCATGGGTCCACACCTCCTTGGAGATGCTTGCTTAAGATGTTAAAGTATAAGTCTCCATGATCAAGATGACTTGAACACCGCAAGTCAAAGGAACATCGCACTTAAGCTGCAGTAAGAACTTCATTGACATATCTATATGTAGATTACCATATGAAGTTTTACGGCTAGTCACTCCAATGAACTAGTTCCCTTAACTAGCATCCATGTTTATCTCCAGACATCCCAATGCCACCAGCCAGTGAGAATCAGCTGATTAGAGAATAACCCATGCTAGTCTCAACAGAATTGATAGTGTCCGTTTTTATCAATTCATCGACTAGGGATATTTTCAATACTTCACAATTGCACATGTAGAGATAATCACTAGTTGTGATCTCATCACAAATTCTCTTATGCTGTGAATTGTATTGCGGACATTCAATAGATGAGTTTAAGATTCCAATCAAATACACAATCATGTATACTCAAATAGTGAATTATCATTTATTAAAATAAATGTTTACAATCATAAGGCGATTGCCTTAGGACACTTCTCTCATATCACTAACACTAACCCTAGAACTGCATGCACCTATAGATTTAGAAGCCAGCATCTCACAAGCACCTTAGGGTTATTTTGATTGATAACCTAGAATGGGTTGAGATGCTTAGGTCTTTGCCTTAATTCAAGATGCTTTAAGTCAATGCATCTGCAGTAATTGGGGCAATAAATACAAACTACACAGTAATTAAGTTAAGTGTCAAGTTTAGAAAATCTAACTTGAACAGAACACTTAACTAGACTAACCCCAGCAAAAACTACTGTTTAATAGCAGTTAGTAAGTAGCTAATTGGGTTAGACAAAAACCTAAAAGAAACTGATTTGGTTTAGTTCATATCCTGAATTGGGTCAGTACAGCAAAATAATGCAATTTATTATTTCGCTTTTATGCAATTTAATTATCTTGTTTTTGCTATATTTATTTGTTTTTGATATATGGCAAAGGGGGAGAGATAGGAAAGGAGAGTTTAAAATTTTCTAAAATTTTTTATATAAAATGTTTTCCAAAATTTCAAACTCTATCCTTTATTCAAAAAGTACTTAAAACTTAAGTTTGCAAAATTTGTCTAAGTATTTCAAAACTTAAGTTTGCAAAATTTTTCTAAGTATTTCAAAACTTAAGTTTGCAAAATTTTTCTAAGTATTTCAAAACTTAAGTTTGCAAAATTTCTCTAAGTATGTCAAAACTTAAGTTTGCAAAAAAAAATTTTAAAATATTTCAAAACTTAAGTTTGCAAAATTTTCCTAAGTATTTCAAAACTTAAGTTTGCAAAATTTTTCTAAGTACTCAAAATTTTATGCTCAACTTAAGTTTTTTCAAATTTATCTAAGTATTTAAACATAAATTTTCCAAAGTGCACAACGAAACTTATTTTGGAAAATATATCTGTAGAATTCTATTGAAAAAATTATTCTAAGTAAAAAATTAAATCCATCTTTAGACTTAGAACTTAATTTTCAAAAACCCCACGAATTTTTGAAATAACTAGGGGGAGATTCCTTCCATGGGGAGGGAACAAAAATTCAATTTTTTGATTAACTTAACTTTTTGAACCAGGGTTGCCATAAATCAAAAAGGGGGAGATTGTTGGTGCAGAAAGCACCCAAGTCAAACCTGTATTTTGATAATGGCAACAGGGTTCAAAAGTTAAGGTATATTGTGTGTCTAACATGTTACCCAAGTGTGCAAGCAAAGCCCTAGTGAAGGACAGCTAGGCACCTGGCGAGGGAATGCTAGGATACAAAGCTCTAGCGAAGGACTGCTAGGCACCTGGTGAAGGAATGCCAGGATACAAAGACCTAGTAAAGGACTGCTAGGCACCAAGCGAAGGGTGGCTTGGTACTGAAGACCTGGCGAAGGACAGCTAGGCACCTGGCGAAGGACTGCTGGGCAAAAGTCCAACCGGAGGAGCTGGTTGGCATCAGGTACATTCTCCCGAGAGGAGAAGGTGAGGACGTGTTCTCCGACGAGGGAACAGTAGGCGTTGATTCGACCTAGGGCTCCATTTTGGAGGCCCAAAGTCAGAACCAAGACAGCTAAGGCTGTATAAACTAACATCTTATTGCTTTATGTTGTTTTGGACTAACCCTGGATGCAGGACCGAAGGAACGAGTGTCTGCAGCTCAGAGAGCCTCAAAGGAGTGAGGCAGCAGCTAACCAGGGCGCCCGGAGTGTCCCGGGCGCCCCCAAGGTGAACACAAAACACAAAAAGCAAAGGCAGGCTTCGACAGCTCATGGGCGGGGTACCCCCATGCTCCTGGGTGCCCCCCATGCTCCTGGGCGCCCCCAGCGTCCCGGGCGCCCCCAGTTGAAGCTAACGAAGCAGAACCCAGCGAAGCCAACGGATAAGAGGAGACCCGGTCAACCCGAGCGCCCCCAGCGTTCCGGGCGCCCGCGTCAAAGCTTGATCCCGAGTTTTAAGGGATTAGAGCTGACCGAGAAGGAATCGGATTGGCTGACACGTGGGGGGGTGCCCCCGACGTTCCGGGCGCCCCCAGGTGCTATAAATAGGCCCCCAACCCCAAGGCTTCAAACAATCAATCTTTCCAACGCATATACGCTCTTCTGCTCCCGTGCTCTGCTCCGGAAACCTCCCGACTCAAGACTCAAGTGCCGACGATGTCCCGCTGCTCCGAAAAGACAACCAACATCGGACGTCGGTAAAAGAAGAGTTTCTTTCAAAAGTTTACTTTACTATACTTGTAAATTCAATCTTGTAAACTGATTTGCGAAAATATAGAATTGCCGCAGAAAACGGTCAACGACCGTGGGCCTTGGAGTAGGAGCCGACCGCGACTCTGAACCAAGTAAAAAACTTGGTGTTTACGTGTTTGATTGTTTTAATTTCCGCTATGCATACTCTATTTTCTTAATCCGAACGTTTTACGATATTCACCCCCCCCCCTCTATCGTTTCTCTCGATCCAACAAGTGGTAGCAGAGCCGAGCCGCTCTTCACCGGACTAACCGCCGACGGAGCAACGATGCCAGGAGTTGAGGGGGAGCCCAAGGGTGAATCAGGTACTTTTAATTTTAAAATGTCCATTTTTAAATTCCATATTATCTGTTTCACGTGCAGGGAGAGAGGGCACTACAAAAATCAGTGCCCTACTCGTAAGACTCGATCTACATCACCGGCGGCAAAGGAGGCACCAGCGCCAGGAAGCCGGAGGGACAAAAGTAACGTACAATGCTTCAAGTGCGGAAAATACGGACACTACAAGAGTAAATGTCCGACAAAGGTACACAAAATTTATGTTCCGAAAAGTTTCAAAACTCCTGCACTACCTTTAGATAATTTAGTTAATTTTCCTGATAAATTAGATTTACTGCACAATAGAATTAATATCTTACATGTGAAATTAGAAAATATATATATGACTAAAATATCCGAAATTAACTATTTAATCCAGAACGCCAATTCAGTAATTTCGAAAATAAATTCTGAAATTATTAACTCTGATAATTCTAATTCAGATAAATTCTATCCTAAGGATAAATCTGAATTCAAATTCGAAAATCCTAAGGATAAATCCGAATTCAAATTGGAAAATTCTTTAGATAATTATGAATTCATATTTGAATATCCGTTGTATAAATTTGAATTCGAATCTAAATATTCTAAATATAACTCTAAAGTTAGTAAAATTAATTCAGAAATTAATTCTGAAAATTTTAAAGATAATCCAGAAATTAATTCTGAAAATCATAAGGATAAGCTAGAAATTAATTTTAAATTTCTTGAAAATATTGAAGATGTGTCTGAGGATAATTTTGAAGATCAAATTCTCCTAGATAATAACTTAATCATAGATAATATTGAAGATTATTACAAAACCTTAAATAGTGGCCCAAATTACTCCACCTATGTTGAGTATATTGAAAGATATAATTTTAAGGATAAGGAGGATATGGAACTATCTAAGGTCAAGGCCATAATCATTAAAAATTACAAAAATTTAAATAAATCAAAATTATTAGAAAAACTTGAAAAGAAAAAAAGAAATCTTCGAAATAATGAAAATGATGAATTTAAACCCACAATTATTAATTAATCATTATAACCTTAAAAAGTCAAACAAATTAAATTCAAATAAATCTTAATTAAATTAAATTCAAATTAAATCTTAATTAAATTAAATTCAAATTAAATATTAATTAATTAAATTCAAATTAAATACTAATTAAATTAAATTCAAATTGAATCTTAATTAAATTAAATTAAAATTAAACCTCAATTAAATTAAATTCAAATTAAATCTTAATTAAATTAAATTCAAATTAAATCTTAATTAAATTAAATTCAAATTAAATCTTAATTAAATTAAATTCAAATTAAACCTTAATTAAATTAAATTCAAATTAAACCTTAATTAAATTAAATTCAAATTAAATCTTAATTAAATTAAATTCATATTAAATCTTAATTAAATTAAATTCAAATTAAATCTTAATTAAATTAAATTCAAATTAAATCTAAATTAAATTAACTTAAATTAAATTAAATTAAATTCGAATTAAATTAAATTCAAATCAAATTAAATTAATTTAAATTAATTCAAATTAAATTAAATTAAACCTTAATCAAATCATAATTAAGCCAATTTAATCAATTTAATCCAAATAAAGTTAATTAATTCAATTTACTTCAAATAAATTCAACTTTAATTGATTCAAATTAATTCACTTCAATTAATTCTTAATCAATTCATTAATTCATACTTCAATTAATTCTTAATTAACTTGAATTCAAAATAACTTAAACTCAAATTAAACTAAAACCTTACATAAACCGCAACAATTAATTTAATAAAATTAAATATGTCAAAGTGGGTTGACATATTCACGGGTTCACACGACATGTATCAAATCGGGAATTTGATATATCATTAGAAACTTAAATAAAATGATCTGACTTGTTTGAATCATGCATAATTGTCATGTCATGCATTTGCTATTTCTATTAAATATATGACATGTCATTCATATTTAAATTTTATGCATATATTAGAACGGCTATAGGAAAAAGAATAATTGAAACTTGAACAACAAGTATTGGGTGGCGGTGAGATGATAGTACGTTAGGGAAGCCTCTTCTAATAAGGTCAAGTATACTCTACTTGGTCTCTTTAGATTGGTGAAACTAGCCGAAGCTACCGATCCAAGACCCAAACTAGTTAGACCAGAATTTTTCAAAAAGTAATTTTGAAAATGAAATTTTATTAAAAGGCTTTGTCAAGGAAAGGGTTGATGATCCAATAAGGCTATGGCCAAAGAAGGCCTAGTGCCTCGCCAAGACCTGGAAGCCAATTTTTGAAATTCAAATTCAAGTTACTTCTTGTCAAATTCAAATCTAACACAAGCTTTAATTAAATCTTAGAGTTAATAATAAATTAAGAAAAATGATTCAAGCATCTCACAATACACCTATAAGGCAACCATGCTTATTGTATTGATACATCTAAAATGGGTGAGATGTTAAGGACTAATAAATTGAAAAATGTTTTTCAAAATTGTTTTTCAAAATCATTAGAATATTTTTCTAAAAATATATTTTCAAAATAGTGCTTCAACATAATAATGTTTTTATGAAATTCATGCTTGTCTGATTGATTATTCATATTATACATTTTTCAAAAAGCATATCTTTTCAAAAATTGTTTGACTCACTCAATTAGACACAAGCCTCTTAGGACAACACTAAAGTTTCTTAAGACACTTAGATAGAGTCAAACGGTGTTGGATACAGGGGGAGTACTTTTCATTTTTTTTGTTTTCAAAAATTACACTTTAAACATTACTATCATTTGAAAAATACTTTTCGAAAACTGTGCTTTAAATCATTATTACTTGTATTTTCAAAAAGGGTTTATGTTGTAAAAAAAATTATATGTTCAAAAATTTACCTAGTTCTTTGACTTTGATAAACCCTAAAGACACAGAGGAAAGGTCCACTTCATGATTTTCAAGGACTCCTAGGATGTGTCAAATTTAGGAGGAGTCTAAGTCAAGGAATTTCATAAAAGTTTGCTTTTGATAATTATTCATTTTTTTGTTAAATATTTCTTTTTAATCTGAATCAAACCTTAAGACTCATAGGAAGAGTACTTATGGTCAACAAGCTTCCCAAGACTGAATCAAGTTTAGGGGGAGGTCAAATTAAAAGAATTATTTAATAACATGTTTTCATATCTTCAAAATCTTGCTAAAAAATCTAAGTCTTTCAAAATACTATTATTCTATTTGTTAGAATTTGTGTGACTTATGAAATTATTTTTGAAATAATGTTCACTTGGGTTGGAGAATTTCCAAGACACTTAGGAAATGTCCTTGTAGTCAACAAGGTTTCCCAGGATGGTGTCAGACTGGAAGATAAACCAAGTCAAGTAAAATATTGGGTCTTCAAAAGTTCACACATTTTTCAAAATCCACTAGCATATATTTTCAAAAGTACTATCATTTTTTTTTGGCAAAATTTTGTTAATATTTACTTGAGTTTGAAGAATTTCCAGGACACTTAGGAAAATATCCTTGTGGCCAACAAGGTTTCCTAGGATTGTGTCTGACTGGAAAAGAAGCCTAGTCAAGTAAAATATTATGTTTGAAAAATTACTTATATTTTTCAAAGTCTCATCTTTTTCAAAAATAGTTAGTACTATATCATTCACAATGCAGTGCTTTCAAAAATTTTGCACTAGGTATTCTCAAAAAGAAATAAAAGTCTTCATTGTTGGTGTAAGTATTTTATTAAAGTTTTTTGATGTATGACAAAAGGGGAGAGGTGTGCTTAAGTTAGAAAAATTTTCTCCCAAAGATCAAAAATATATATATATAGTTTCAAAACTTGTCACGCCCCGAGACCCAGGAGCCGCTGTTCCAATATAAAATCGGACAGCACCTCCCCTGTCTGGCGGACAATTTACACATACACAGAACACGACCACGCAATTTAATTGGCCTCAGGCCTCAAAATACAGATAGACACAATATAAAAACACAAGACAACTAAGTAAATCATACCTGACTGCAGACTGGTCCGACTTATGACGAAACAACAAATACAACAACCCCTTAGGGCTCACGACACATACGACATATACATATCACTAAAAAAAATATAAAACAATACACTACTAAGTACAAAATGAAACCATGTCGTCGCGATGGGTAGGGACTGGCTGCTGGGCTCTTCTGGCGACTCCAAGTATCTCAACCTGAAATAAAAACATATATGGCAACGGGGTGAGTCCATAACTCAGCGAATACCCCACAGATATGTATAGTATGTTATAATAACAATAAGCATCTACGTTAATACAGTCTCATATCAACAATATGGAAAACTAGTACTGAAAATACTGAGGTAGATACATACCAGAATCCAGCTAACCTGAAAAGAGGATAATCAGTACCAAGGGAATATCATTAGACATATAATCTCAAATAACAAGTCTCCAGTATATGCGATGTCAAACAAGTGCAGCAAATAAGTACAGCAAACAATGCACGATGCATAGTATGCACATGGTGCAATGACATGTGTCACCCCTAGTCCCAGTCAGGATATCGTCCACGACGTCCGCGTGGGTAGAGCTGTGACAAACTGTACGCACCCTGCCATCACTGATCCTGAGTGACCGAGTGGACAGGATGCTGGCGGGGGACCACCCCCCTACCCCATGTATATATGAGGGAGCTCCGCTCTCATCTCCTCGTGGCTCAGTACGAGAAGGGATCCCTGGCTGCTACCACGCCCGCGCTCACCCTCCTCATAGTGGCCGAACGGAGCAATACAGGGCAAATGCACACATCTACGGTATCCACTAACCCATGAGTGGCCGTGCGTGCATATCATGTACCGGAAGACGATTAGGCTCAACCATAAGGGAGTCGCTGATCGCCGGCATGCAACAGTGCAAGGATGGTGTATGATAGATACACATACCTGAGACTGTAAGGAACTAACAGCATAATAACTCAGGGATAACTAACAAGTATCCAGAACATGCATAATAACTCAGGGATAACTAACAAGTATCCAGGACAGGCATAATAACTCAGGGATAACTAACAAGTATCCAAAACATGCATAATAACTCAGGGATAACTAACAAGTATCCAGAACAGGCATAATAACTCAGGGATAACTAACAAGTATCCAGGACATGCATAATAACTCAGGGATAACTAACAAGTATCCAGGACATGCATAATAACTCAGGGATAACTAACAAGTATCCAGGACATGCATAATAACTCAGGGATAACTAACAAGTATCCAGGACATGCATAATAACTCAGGCTAGCGTATAATCTTACTGCTATCTATAACCAACCATGCATAGCAATATGACAATATCTAAAAGATAAGTCCAAGGGTACCCGCCTCCAGAGAGTAGAAGTAGTCCGTATCAAACAAGAACCTCCCATCCAAAAGTCCGAACTCAAGTCAGTGCCCTGTAGCAAAGGCATAATGTTTAGCTACAATAATAAATAAATTATAGCTAAACGAGCTATCTCAATTATTAGGATCGTCTTAATTATCCCGTTTCATTTAATTAATCCTAATTAAATGATTAGCCCTTAATTGCTCCAATCTACCAGGATTAAATTCAAGTTAGGTTTCTGAATCCCAAATTATCAAGTTTAGGTTATTAGATTTAAACCTCAAATTAATTCTAATCCATAACCTAACCAACAGCTCACCCAACACATTATGGTGACTATGATCTCAATGGTTTTAATTCTAGAACATCACCCTTCAAATTGGAAAACCAATGTCAACCCACGGTAAGGACTAATAAACTTAAGTCAGACCTCTTCCAAAGTCATAACATATTCCAACAAGGCTCACGGTCGTAGAAGCAACATCATAAAATCTCAATCTCTAAACCCCATGATCTTATTGCATAATCGATAAATAACCTTTCAAAATAACATAGTTTAAGCACAGGACAACAATCACTAAACCTTCTACCTAGCCTCCATCCCAAATCAACCGGAACTCAAGCTTCTCAACAACAACATCAAGAACTTTAGAGAAACTAACTCATGGTAGAATTAGAGGATTAATAGAAATCAACTAAATCAAATCTAATGCCACACTTCATCTTCTGATCTACACAAACCCATCACAAAATTTAAATCCCAATGGAGACATACAAATCAAAAAAAAATACATATCAACAAGGAAACATTCTAGTATTAACACTACAACTAATTCAATGAGAAATGACAATTCCACATCCACAACAACCTTGCAACCAAAGCTGAAACCAAAATCCCGAGCAGAACCATTGATAATTTCTTCCACAATCAAAATAGCAAATCCACAGCTCCAACTCGAATCCCTAACCCATCTAGGTAACTCACGGCAGGGGAACACAATAACATCCCCATCAAGATTAGATTATCATACTAGAACCTAATTCATTACCCTAAAGATCAAATGCAATCTCCAATCCGTAGCTACAACTTTGCTTCCAAATTCTCATGCCAAAATTCAATCAAGAGCAACCATAAAAGGGCTAATCCCTTACCTGAGTTGGCAGAGGGGATCGATAGTCGCCAGAAGGAGGAGGTAACGGTGCTCGTCACGAAGGAGAACTCAACTCCCTGCTCATGGCTGCAAAGGGCTAACAACTTGCTTGCGGTTGAAGAGAAGCTCGGCGATCGAAGGATGGCACTCCCCCTCGTGGTCGGAGAGGGGTCGATGGCGTCGATGTGATCCCGAGGGAGGAGCATAGGAGAGGGAGGCGTCGGGTGTGGAGATCGCGCTGTTTAGGGCTCGCGAAGAGGAGGCGTCGGGTCGGCGCTGGCTGCGGCTTCGCGAGGGGAGGAAGAAGAAAACGCAACGGTTTGGTGGCTGCGGCTAGGGCTCGAGAGGGATTCGGCCGAAAGCCTTTAATACACTAGGGGGGTCTTTTTGCAAAAAGGCCCTTCGACTTTAGAAATTCCAATCCTACCCCTAGGGCAAAGGATTTAACTATTTAACCCCCCATTTATTAAATTTAACCTCAAATAATTTCTATGGTTAAATTATTTACCCTCTCATAATTTAGAGTTTACCCAAAAGCCCCTGGGCTTCTCCCGTAGGGCCGGAAACCCTAGACTCAATTCAGAAAAATCTTGAAAAATTTTCTGGTCTGGATTTTTGAATCGCCGTATTTTACAAAACTTATATCATTTTTTTGTGTTTTTTTATCCCAAGGATAGTAAGTTAGCCCCTTCAACCAATCTAACTTAAGTTATTGTCAAACATCAAAAAGGGGGAGATTGTTGGTGCAAGTTGCATCAATGATGTTCTCCTTTAAGTTTTTTAATGTTTGACAATATACTTAAGTCAGTGATCCAATGAACAGACAAAGGGGAGCAAAGGAGAAGTAACCTAAGTTGATGAAATGTCCTAGTTAACCTAGGTATTGAAACCCTAAGACCTAGCGAAGGGCTGCTAGGCACCTAGCGAAGGGCTGCTAGGCACCTAGCGAAGGGCTGCTAGGTATCGAAACCCTAAGACCTAGCAAAGGGCTGCTAGGCACCTAGCGAAGGGCTGCTAGGCACCTAGCGAAGGGCTGCTAGGCATAGAAGACCTAGCGAAGGGCTGCTAGGCACCTAGCAAAGGACTGCTAGGGAATGAAGACCTGGCAAAGGACTGCTAGGCACCTGGCCAAGTACTGCTAGGGAATGAAGTCTTGGTCCATGGGACTGAGCAACTTAGCTGAGTGATGACTAAGGACAGGAGTAGAGGTGGGTCAGGGTTTGGGCGTCTCGAGGTCCGGAGGTATCGGAAGCTAAGTAAAAGTCCACCCGAAGGGCTGGGTGGCAACCGTCTCCTGAAAGGAGTAGGTGAAGGGCAAGTTCTCGGGGATGGGAACTTGTTCCGGTTCGACCTAGGGTTTCATGAAAATCCAAAGTTCGAACCAAGTCCGTAAACCTAATATTGTAGGTATATTTTCTTTGTGTTTGTGTATCTTGCAGGTACCAAGAACAGGAGACAAAGCAGGTAAGTTGCTGGAAAAAGGCTGATGGGGGCGCCCCCCAGTGTTGGGGGCGCCCAGAGCAAGGCATAAACCCCAGTCTTGGGTTTAAACCATGATTGGGGGCGCCCGAAATGATGGGGGTGCCCGGGTTAAAGAGGAAAATGCAGTTTTCGTGAAGTAAGCAGAATAGGTGTCAAGGGGGCGCCCGGAAGGTCCGGGGCGCCCGGGTTGAAACCTATATTTGCTGTTTTAGGTTCGAAATGTAGATAAGAGCTCAGGAGGGTGCCCGGGAGGTCCGGGGTGCCCTGGTCAAAGATTTTATCACCTGCGGCGAGGTAGGCGCAAGGATAAGGTTTGACCGAGTTATTAGGGGCGCCCCCGACGTCCAGGGCGCCCCCAGGAGTGCTATAAAAGGGGCTTCGACCCCTCTACTTCTACAATAACTGCCAAGTACCATTCTAATCATTCTGACCGACGACAACCCGCTAGAAACGAGGCTCTATGACCGGGAGGCTCCAGGAGGAAGTGCGCGGCACTTCGGAGGTCCAGATCGGCCGAGCTTCAGACTTTGTCTTGTTGGTTTGCTTTTATTTTATTCCGCACTTAAATTTATTTATCTTTTGATTGTAAACTTGCACTGTAAGTCGGGTTTCTCCGCCTCCGGAAAGTCCGGGAAGGAGACCAATAGTGGACGGGCGTTCCCGTGCATAGGCCTTGGATGTACTGACCCTGGGGGGTCGGGAACCAAGTAAAAATCTCGTTGTGTCCCTGTGTCTGTTTATTTTCGTTCTGCTTTACTTTTCCGCTGCACTAACGCTCTGAGTCCAGAATGACAATCGAAAGTCTTACGAAGTTTCTGAAATATTTGAACGGTCGATATTCACCCCCCCCCCTCTATCGAAGGCACCGGTTCTACAGGGTTATCATGGCATGAAAACACAACACAACATCTCACAACTCATACAACATGCATACATTGAATATCCTATTACCAAGAGACATCATCAAGTGAGGTCGTGACCTTAACCCATCCTAAAACCCAATTTAAGGTACTAATCATAAACTTCTAAGGTTCATATCAACATGAAAATAACAAAGAAACAAGAACAATTGATTCATACAACATGCATATAATATATATTCTAACACTACGAAATGTTAGCAAGTAACATGGCATCTTTAACTCTCTTTTTTTCTTTTCATCTATCATGGCATAATGAAACATGGATACCTTTAATTCAACCATAATTTGTCATATACTCTACTGATCAAAACATTTAGATAGGGTTATCATGGCATAAAAACATAACACAACATCTTAACATCTCATACAACACGCATACATTGAATATCCTATTACCAAGAGACATTATCAAGTGAAATAGTGACCTTAACCCATCCTAAAACCCAATTTAAGAAACTGATCAGAAATTTCTAAGGTTCATATCAACATGAAAATGACAAAAACAAAAGTAATTGATTCATACAACATGCATATAATACATACTCTAACACTAGGAAGCATTAGCAAGTAACATGGCATCTTTAACTCATTTTTTTGTCCTTATCTAGGGTATTAACCGAACATGTTCAGAGGGGAAACATGGCCTAAAATATATATAAAACACTCAACAAATCATTAACAAGGAATTAAAACCATTAGCTAGTCAAAAAATGCCCAAACATCTTCTTATGGCCAAAAAGTCTATGGCTTCATGAGAGCCTTGGCCTAAACTTTTAAGGGTCTTTTGCTTCATCTTTTTTTTTCATCATAACTCATAACTTAACATCAAGAAAATATTGGAGTCATTAGATTGCATCAAACACAAACCTAAGCCCTAAATCCATGCTTGGTCGAAACATGCTCCTAGGGGAAAAACTTCACGATTTTTGGCAACACATCGCAAGAACATACAAGAACATGAACAAAAATATATATAAGCTATTATGTTGCAGGTGAGGGGAGTCTTACACTTGTTGTCTCGGTTATAAACCTCGAATAGAGAAACAAAAGGAAACCTTCTTGACCTTAGAGTACTCCTTGCCCTTGTAGCCTTGTAGAAGAACATGGATCTTCAAGAGGGAGTCCTTGATGACCGCTAACTAGGTGTCACGAAATGTGGGTCTCAAAATTTAGATGTGTGTAAGCTGGAAACCCTTTTTGCAATCAAAGAATGAAAATGTAGTAAAGAGGCCACAGGTTGTATTTTTCCTAGGGCTAGTTGAGATTGTTCAATTTGTGCTTGAGTTTATGTGTCGTCGATACTTTTGGGTTTCAAATCAAATTTGGGTTTTGGGTTGCAATTGAAAATAAAAACACAAGGAAAAGGAGTAACCTGAACCAAGCAAATTAATTAGGTAATTGATGAACTTAACCAATAAACAACTCAATCAAGGCACTTAACCAATTTGGAAAACAAATCTGATTTCAAATGCAAAACAATTGCTAAGCCAAGGAATAAAGGTAGTTGCTGACTTTTCAATTGAACTAATGCAGGAATTCTAAACCGAGGTGCAAAAATTGAGTTTTAGAATGCAGAAACAATTAGTTACAAATCGACCTGATATGAAATGCTAAAAGATCCAATAAGTTGTGTTCAGCTCAATTCAAATCGATGCCAACTCACTTTCTACAAGATGTAGAAATGGGTAGCTTGGCACGCAGAGAAGTTCTTTTGTGCCAAGTCTAATACATCCAATTCAGACTTGAATTGATCGGTGAAGTTTGGAAAGCAAGTTTTCAGTGAAGAACTTTGCAGGAATAGATGAAGAAATGCAAGCTAAAAACTGCTCAATCAAAACTGTCCTACTGCAGAGCTAAGATGAATGACGAAATGCAGTGCAAAAATGCAGAAATTCAGCACAAGATCAAAGCAAAAATGCACAAATCCAATTCAAATTCAAGAGCACAAACCTAATGCTCAGATAAGATGTCGAAAATCTAATATTTACTTGACATAGCTTCAGGAAATTCTAACTAAAATCTCACTGAATTGAAACTAAAACTGTAGGCATTAGTTGAAATCTGGCAGAAATAAAATGCAGAGCAAAGAAATCAAAGATTGAAATCAGAAAACAACTGAATTCATAACATACAAGTTAACCAAAACAAGTTCACTAAACCAATGTTCAGTGAGGATTAGAAAGGACTGATGTTCACTTAGACAAAATTCAGAATTGATAAGCTAAACATGCAGAATAGGACAGTGATGCGCAAGCTGAACTGAATTGCTACAAACCAAGTAAAATGCAAGGAAGAAACTTAACTACAAAGCAAGATTAGAAATGTTTTAGCACCCTAGATTTTGTCTTTAATCTCTAGAACTAAGCTAGACCTAAACTGAAATTGAAATAACTGAAGAGTTCAGAACTAAGTGAAATTTTAGGAAAAAGGGCTGATACGCAAGCTGTAAACGGGGATACAAACTGATACGCAAGGATTTAAGCAGAAAATAACTGAAATTAAAAGTAATTGTCCACTAGACAAGCTTCCTAAACTACTTGACTTGAAGGATATAAACCTAATTAAGCAGAAACAATTAAGAAATGAAATCTATGTGCTGATATAGAAAATTCAGAATTGAAATTGAGTGCAGAAATGAAATTACAGCTAAATACAATGAAAATTAACCAAGTAAACTAATCCTCAATCCTTCCTTAGCTCAAGCACTCCTTGCTCGTCACACAAGGGTGAGCCTCGAACCCCTAAGCTCAACAAATCAATGGAAAACAACCTATGCTATTCAATTCAACTCACACTCTGATCCAAACTGAAATCCCATTCGATTTCTTTAATTTCGCCTTGTCCAATCGCGCGGATGGTGTGGGGATGAACCAAGCACTCCAGAGAACCCCTCCAGATCGCTCAGATGGATGAAGGATGGAACAAAGCCAAGATCGAAGCAATCAATGGCAGAACTGACGAAACCCTCACTCGGTTCTGTTTTTGGCCAATTCGAAGCTGGAAACTTCACAGAAGCAGCTTCCCAACGATCTAGCACTCAATCTAATGATGAATTGAGGTGGTCGCGCCCTTGGATGGAAGAAAGTTGAAGAACAGCTGAAGAACTATCGAAGAAGAAGTGCGTTGCGGCGAAGACGCGACAAGGAAGAGCTGTGGAAAAATTTGATTAAGTACTTAGGAGTGAACGACCCAGATTGATTTGGATGAATCCAACGGTTGAAATTGCTCTGATTTAATCCAAACATTGATGATGTTGATCAGGGGTCAGGATTTGCCTCGTGGTAGCTCGGATCCTCCAGATTTGCATCGAATGGCTCAGATCAACCTGATCTTTGAATGGACGCTCTAGATCCCTCTGATCTTGATCCAACGACCGAATGATCTCTAATTTAGATGAAACCTTCAGATCTTGATCAGAGTGCTTGATTAACCTTAATCCCAGCTCGGATTCACTAGATCAGTGGCGGATGGTTCGGATCTTCTCTTTTCTCAAATGGATGGTCTAGATCCCCTTATCTTGATCCAACGGCTGGATCTTCTCCAATTTACCCCTAAACCTCCAAATCTCATTATGATGATCAGATCTACCTTTTCTCAGCTTGGATCCATCTGATTTGCCCTGGGTGATCGAGATCTGCTTAACTTCTGAATGGACGGCTCACAATTCTCCAGAGCTTGATCACCTTGATCTGAACCCGATCCTGACCATTCATGACCTCGGTCCATGATCCTTTCCTGCCTACAAAAAATAGATCGATAATTAAGTTCAAAAAATATTTCAAATATATAAAGATTTGCAATAAAGCCCAAAATAGAACTAATCTATGGAACCGAGGGTAAATTCAATATTACGCATGTAAAATGTAGGTCAAACATGGATTTTAACATCTGAAATAATCAATAAAATAGCACTTATCAACTCCCCCACACTTAAACTTGAGCGTCTCGCGAAACTACTAAGTATGTATCCCTTGGGTTTTCTCAAGCATAATTAGAAGCAAATGAAATGAAATTACCTAAGGTTGTCAATTCTCAAAAATCTAAGCTCTATGGATTAGTATCTCGACCTTAAATCAACAACTTAGCCTTTCCATCCTTCGTGAGTCATTGAGATGAATTTAACTCACTAAGCCTTTCAAGGGAAGTTTTGGTGGCTCTCTCCTTAAGTTCTAAGTTGATGATGGAAGTGGAGCTCACTCAAACACACATGCTTCTTGCACTACCATAGGCTTGCTTGTTATCTACTCTCCACCATTATGCATGATTAGGATCAACATCTACAAAAACAAGTGAAAGACATAGAAAATGGTAAGGAATGGAGTAAAAGCCAAGAAAATAAACAATTGGATGAAGTGGGAGACTTGGTTACTCAAGAATGTTTCTTGCAGTCTGCCGGATTCCTCTTGACACAAAATTTCTTGGGTCTTCAATTTATAATCAAGAATCTAGATGCCTCAATCGTTTCCATCCTTAACCACTTCTTCTTGCTCATTCTTGACACCAAACTCAACTCAATATGTAATTGTTTCCATCCTTCCATTGCAAAAAAAAAAAAAAATTCTTGACATGAAATGCCTCTTTGATATCAAATATTTCCCAAAACACTAGTCACTCCCCCACACTTAATCCTTTGTCCGTCTCGGGCAAAGTAGCATCAAGAAACATCCCCAAACAAACAAGCCATAGAAAAATGGGGTTAAGAGTAGGAATAAGGAAAGACAAATAGAATAAACATGATTAGTGCCAAAAATTGATATAGAAAGGTAAACAATTTGATTAGTCTCTATAGATGTGATCCAATCATTGAAATATAGCTTAGAAAGAACCTAATCAAGTTCTAGAGTACAATTACATATGTGGGTCACAAATATAAGGCTAATTCT
Organism: Boesenbergia rotunda; assembly: GCA_024364735.1. Taxonomy (NCBI): domain Eukaryota; kingdom Viridiplantae; phylum Streptophyta; class Magnoliopsida; order Zingiberales; family Zingiberaceae; genus Boesenbergia; species Boesenbergia rotunda. The sequence continues at coordinate 14,171 of JAGFNQ010000419.1, read as the reverse complement.
CACTAGGCAACAATAATTCATCTCAAGTCCTCAATTAAGAATCTAAAGCCAAAATAGTACTCAAGCATCTAAGAATTCATCCCTGAGCTCAAACCCTAAGTTTTAACAACCAAATTTAATTTATTTTCAAAAGACTCTAAAATGACATGAAAAAAACCTAGAGGGATACATTTATTCCTAGTCATGCAAGAAAAAGTGACCAAAAGAAATAACATGGTATTTACAATGTCTATTTATTCATTCTACTCTACTCACGCATTTATTAGCAAGAACTCAATTTAAAATTGAAAAATGCAATAAAGGAAAATGCAAGAAAGAGCAAACTCCCTTTTATTTTTGGTGGTCGGAGTCTATCAAAAAGTAGCCTCCATCGTGGTAGTGGAGGAGTCTGGGTGGCTGAGAGAGCTTCTTCCATTTGATCAGTGTTATGGTACATTACTCCCCCACACTTAAACTTGACAACAGAATGTTCAGGTGGCCGAAGGTGATTGATGTTCAACATCCATTTTAGAGGTGGAGTGCTTCAAATTATAGTAAGATCATCTCCTCCCTCTTTATTCTTTTTGGAAAACCTTCCAGGAGGCTGAAGACTGTTTAAATGGAGTACCCACTCCAGAAGTCTTTGGGACCCTGCAAAATAATGTAAAACCTTTCTCACGCGTGTAGGGTAATATAGAAGTGTAATACCATTAATTTCTACATAGAATGTATCCAAAAATGCATCACATCCAATAAAATCAATTTTTGACACCTCAAAGAGTTTTTCACAATTATTTTTCACAAAAGATGTATCAAGCAATGCATTGCAATACATGAAATCGATTTGAGGTATCTCCATAATTTTTTCACACTCAACCTCAGCATAATATATAGCAATAGATTTATCATAATAAACAGCATCAATTTCAGGCAGTTCTAAAAATTCTCTACAATCCATATCCACAAAAGCTGCATCAAGCAATGTATCACAACCAATGAAATCAACTTTAGGCGCCTCCATAAGTTTTTCACACTCAACCTCAACATAAAATATAGCAAGAGATTCATCACAATAAACAACATTAATTTCAGGCACCTCCAAGAATTTCTCACAATCAGTTTCAGCATAATATATATCGAGAATATCATCGCAATGAATAAAATCAAGCCTGGGTGCCTCTATGGAATTTTCATCATTATTTTTCATAAAATATGTCTCAAGACATGCTTCACATGCAATTTTAGACACCTCTCTGAAATTTTCTAAAGGGAAAGGAGAAATACTTACCTGATCGTGCTCAAGTTCTGGTGGACACTCAACTGGAATAGGTGATCCTTGGGTTCTTGCTCTCCTCGTGCAAGTCCCTACACTTTCTGGCTTGTCCTTTGAATTTTCTAATGTTGGTGGTCCCTGGGGCTCTGTGCAATCCCCTACACCTGTAGATTCATCTCTCGTGCATGCTTCCTCAGTAATGTCTGCAACAACCTCATTAGAAAAATTAGGACTATCAATAACAATATCACAAAATAAAAGATAAGAAGAGTCCTGTAAAGTTTCAGTTTCGAATTCAAGGCTGTCACGTGTTTTTCCATCCATCTCCTCTAATGCCTTCACAACTGATGCACCCTCAGCCTTGATGGACCCAAAAGAGGTGTCACGAATGTGGGTCTCAAATTTAGATATTTATAAACTGGAAACCCTTTTTGCAATCAAAGAATAAAAGCGTAGTAAAGGGGCCACAGGTCGTATTTTTCCTAGGGCTAGTTCAAGTTGTTCGATTCGTGCTCGAGTTTAGGTGTCATTGATATTTTTGGATTTTCAAATAAAATGTGGGTTTGGTTTCAAATAGAAATGAAAATCACAAAGGAAAAGGGAAAGAAAACTTAACTAAATGGACATCTACAAAATAAAAGGAAACTAATGCGATCTAACAATTTGAAACTAAATCAACCAAGACACTAAATCGAATCTGTGACAATCTGATATGAAGTGCAAGTTAAACGCAGAGTAAATGAATCCAACCAATGATTAGAAATCCAAAACAAATCAATGCAAAAATACTGTCGAGCACTAAACACAAGCAACAAACTTGACACCAAAAGTTGGAACTAAATGCAATTCGTTAAACTGATACACGGCAACTGATGTAGAGCAAATGAATTGAATGCAGAATTCAAACACAGATGAATGCAAAAACAAAAGAATCTGAAACAAAATGCAATTGAACTTAACTTTTGGTGTAAAATTGCAACTGAATTGCAGTAATAATTCAAAGGCAGAGATAAAAATCCAGGATTTTATCAATTAAAAGAAATGATGCAGTGGCAATTTGAACGCTGAAGCTAACAATTGCAACTGAACTGAAGTCACTAATAGAGAAGTCCAAAAAGCTGAAGAGACACTAAAGATTACTTGGCACAAAATTCAAAAACTACAACTGAAAGATAACTTGTAGACTTGAGCTGAAATTGCAGAAATTGAGTTGATGTGCAGAAATAAAATGCAGAAAAAAAACCGAAGATTAAAATTCAGAAAACAATTGGATTCATAAACTCACAAAGTAAACTAAAACAAGTTCACAGAATCTATGTTCGAAGAAGATTAAGAAAGACTGATGTTTACTTGCTACGAACTTAAGAAACTATAAACCAAACTTGCTGAAACTTAAAAATGTAATTCAGAAATGAAATCTGATACGCAAACACTAAAGTGTAAATCAACTGAAATTAAACCTGAGAATTCGCTAACAAGCAGTCTATCTCCTTAATTTGCATAATAGGAACTGATTAAAGCAGGAACAAATCCGAAAACTAAGCTTACTAAGCTGGAAATTGCAGAAACCGGGTAAAAAATGATACGCAGCTACAACAAGTTGATACGCAAGCAACAAACAGCAATTAGACTGAAATTGAATACAATTGATCACTGAACGAGTTCACTAGCTATCTACTTGCAGAGTTTAACCCTAACCAAGGTAGAAAACAATTCAGGCAATGAAACTATAACATCTGATACAAATGCAGGAATGAAACAGATTTCAGGAATGAAAGTTACAGCTAACGAATTTAAATTCAGAGAGAAACTAAAACTCGACCCATCCCTTAGCTCAAAACCTCCTTACCGTCACACAAGGGCAAGCCAAGAACCCCTTAAACTCGCAAATCATTAGGAATACGGCTTCAATGTCAAATCTGCTCACAGATTTCACTCGGCTAGATAAACCCAATCCGATCTCCTCGATCTCGCGATGTTGAGGTTTGATGATGATTTGATGATGATCGAAGAATACCAGAGGACCCTCCAGTAAGCTCCAATGGAAGAAAACGGCACGCGATCATGATTGAATCGATCAGATTGCAGAAGTTGCTGAAACCCTCACTCAACTCTGCTCCTAGGTAAATCTGAGCTTGAATCTCCACTGAAGCCTTCTCCCAAGGATCCAAATCGTGTTCCAAGGTGGTGATCGAGTTGGTCACGCCTCTGATGAAGAAAACTTGAAAGAAAACGATGAAGAACTCGGAAAGAACGAAGACAGTGGCTGAAGCTCGGCGAGGACGCGACAGAGATCTGAACAGGGGAATTCGGTTTTTGTAGTTAAAACAATGGACGGCTCAGATTAGTTCAACTCCATCCAACGGCTGATTTTCGTCCGATTTGACTCAAACCTCCCAGATCTTGATCAAGGGTCAGGATCATCCTCATGGTAGCTCGGATCTTCTAGATTTCCAACGGATGGCTCAGATCAAGCTGATCTTTGAATGGATGGTCTAGATCTCTCTGATCGTGATCCAACGGCTAGATGATCTCCGATTGGGATGAAATCTTCAGATCTTGATCCAAGTGCTTGATTAGCCTTAATCCCAGCTTGGATTGATCAGAAGTTCTCAGATGGTCTAAATCTAACCGTTTTTGCAATGGACGGTCCAAATTAGTTGACGCTTGATCACTTGATCCAGTCCACTTTTGACTCAGCTTTGACCCAACATGACCTAGGTCCATGATCCTTTCAAGCCTACAAAAGTAGATCAAAAATTTAGTGACAAAACAACTCAAATATATCCAAATTTATAATTAGGTCCAAAAAGAATATAAATCCTAGAACCTAGGGTAAATCCACCATTAAGCAATTAAAACATGAGTCAAAAATAGATCCTAGAACCTTAAATAATCAACAAAATGACACTTATCAACTCCCCCACACTTAAGCTTTAGCGTCTCGCGAGAAGTACTAAATATGTATCCCCTAGCTTTTCTCATACATAAGTAGAAGCAATTGAAAAGAAATTACCTAGGGTTGTTAATTCTAAAAAATCTAAGCTCTATGGATTAATATCTTGTCCTTAAATCAACAACTTAACAAATTTAACCTTCATGATTCATTGAGATGAATTTAACTCTCTAACCTCTCAAAGGAAATTTTTGGTGGCTCTCTTCCTAAGTTCTAAGTACATGATGAAAATGAAGCTCACTCATACACACATGCTTTTTGCACTACCATGTCGTGCTCAGCTCCCAGGTCCTTCTCAGAATCAACTCCAATCCATCTAGCAATCAATTGGTAGTGGAGAGTTCAAACAACTCAATTAAAGAATTTGCTTCACAATTTTTTTCTTCAAACTGTTTTCTTCTCTTTTTCCTGGCAGTGATGTATTCAACACTTTTTGATACATTCATATACTTAATTCCCTGATTCCAAGCCTTGGAAACCCAATTTCAATTCCAAGTTGATACCAAACTTGTGCAAAAACTGCTTTCATGGAACATACCTTCTGAATTTTCTTTTCCAGCTGCATTTTCCACTCTGATTCCTCCAACTCAGCTTCAACAACAGTCCTTCAATAGATTTAGAACTTTGCAGCTTACTCGCTTTTTAGTTTGCATCATTTCAGAAGCTCAAAGTCAAAGTATCTCAACTGCAATTCATCCTTCCAGCAGTGTTTCGGATTTTTTTTTCCTGACCAGCTCAGAATTTCTGCTTTAGTTTCAGATTTTTCAGCTTGTGTTCAGTTTCTGCTCAGCTTTTTATAGCCAATGTATAGCTGCAATCCTGCTATTGCGTGCCATTTAAGACCTTGGCACAAAATTTCTGCTCAAGTCTCAATTCTGCCCAGCTGCAGTTCCAAAACAATTTGAATTCTGCCCTTTTGTTTGTTGATGCAGTCAATTAGTTTCTGCATTTCCTTTTACAGCTTCAAAATTTTTTTTGTCCAGCTTCACTGCATTTTTTTTTTCTTTCTCTGTTCTGATCTAAAACATCCAAGCAGCCACCATTTCTGTTTTGGATCAGTAATTTTCCGAATTTCTTTGCAATTAAACTGCACATGTTCTTGATAATTGATTTTTTTCACTTTTTCACATCCAAGCAGCCGGATTCACAATGAAAGAATAACTTCACCTCCAATTCATAACTGACTTTTCCACTTGTTCTTGATATCAACTCAACTCAAATTGGCACTCGGTTTTTTTTTCTTTGGCACAAATTTTTTTCTTTTGCGTGCCAATTCTTTTCTCTTCTTCCTGTTCAGTTTTTTTTTCTTTTCTTTTCTTGCGTGCCACTTGATCTTCAAAGTGTGATAAGGAATCTAGATGCTCCAATTGCTTCCACCTCTCTTGCTCATTCTTGACAGCAAACTCAACTCAATATGTAATTGTTTCCATCCTTCCATTGCAAGAAAAAAAATTTTCTTTTGGATCCAAATGCCTCCTTGATACAAAACTTTTTCCAAAACACTAATCACTCCCCCCACACTTAAATCTTTGTCCGTCTCGGGCAAAGTAGCATCAAAAAAACATCCCAAGCAAACAAATCCATAGAAAAATGGGGTTAAGAGTAGGAAAATTGAAAGGAAAATTGAAAAAAGTATGTATCAAGTATGATCATTGCTAAGAATACTATGGAAAAGGGAAACAAATTGATTAGCCTCCATAGATATGATCCAATCATTGAAATATGGTTTTGAAAGAACCTAAGCAAGTTCTAGAGTACAATAACATATGTGTGTCACAAATATAAGGCTAATTCTCACTAGGCAAAATTAATTCATCTCAAGTCCTCAATTAAGAATCTAAAGCAAAGTAGTACTCAAGCATCCAAGAATTTATCCATGAGCTCAAACCTTAAGTTTTAACAACCAAATTTAATTTATTTTCAAAAGACTCTAAAATGCTATGGAGATAACCTAGAGGGATACATTTATTCACTAAGAGCAAAAGTGCTAAAAGAAATAACATGGTATTTACAAAGTCTATTTATTCATGCTATGTTGCCTAAGAATTTATTATCAACTACTCACTCAAAAAGAGAAAAATTTATTCCTAGAACCATGAAAATGATATGTACAATGAAATGTGAGTGTAGAGAAAGTGAACTCCCCTTAAGTTGGGTAGATAGCTACGTTCATGTCCAAACCATCCACCTCTAGCTCCTTTAGTTCTTCAAAGTACCTTTTGAGCCGGTGTCCATTGACTTTCCAAATAAAACCATTAGATACATCTTGAATTTCCACAACGCCATAGGGAAAAATATTAGTTACAATAAATGGATCATCCCACCTTGACCTTAATTTACCTTTTATCAATTTGAGCCTTGATTTGTACAATAATACCTTGTCACCAATTTGGAAATCTTTCTTCACAATGTGCTTGTCATGGAAGTTCTTGGTCTTTTCCTTGTAGATCCTTGAATTCTCAAACGCTTCTAGCCGAATTTCTTCAAGTACTTGGAGTTGCAATTTTCTCTCTTCTCCCGCCTTGGTAGCATCGAAATTACAAACTTTCACCGCCCAATATTCCTTATGCTCTATTTCCACGGGGAGGTGACAAGCCTTACCATAAACCAAGCGGTAGGGTGACATGCCAATCGGTGTCTTATATGCCGTTCTGTAAGCCCAGAGTGCGTCATCTAGCCTCTTGCTCCAGTCTTTTCTAGTGGGCCCAACTGTCTTCTCTAAAATGAATTTGATCTCTCTGTTGGAAATCTCAGCCTGTCCATTTGTTTGGGGATGATAGGATGTAGAAACTTTATGTACCACCCCATATTTACTCAGCAGTGCCTTCATGTGTTTATTGCAGAAATGAGATCCTTTGTCACTAATTATTGCTCTTGGAATTCCAAACCTGTAGAAAATGTGTGACCTAACAAAACTACAAACAACAGAAAAATCATCAGTCTTGGAGGGAATGACTTCCACCCATTTTGAAACATAATCCACAGCAAGTAAAATATACAGATAACCATAAGATGCAGGAAAAGGTCCCATAAAATCTATCCCCCAAACATCAAAAATCTCACAGTAAAGCATAGTGTTTTGGGGCATCTCATGTCTCGCTCCTATGTTCCCAGTTCGCTGACATCTATCATAATTTTTATAAAAAACATATGAATCATGAAAAAGGGTGGGCCAGTATAAACCACATTCTAACACTTTTCTAGCAGTTCTCTGGGGTCCAAAATGCCCCCCCCCCACAGGCTGATGAATGGCAAAATGTAAATACAGATGAAAACTCATGATCTGGTACGCATCTCCTAATTATTTGGTCATTACAAAATTTCCACAAATAAGGATCATCCCACACATAAAACTTTGCATCACTTTTTAATTTATCTTTTTGAGCCTTAGAAAATTGAGTGGGAAATACATGTGCAACAAGAAAGTTAACTAGGTCTGCATACCACGGTGTCTCACCATGCACTGCAATCAAGTGCTCATCTCTGAAATCATCATCAATGGTGGTAGGAGATCTATCTCCTTCAAGTCTGCTCAAATGATCTGCAACTAAGTTCTCTTTTCCACTTCTGTCTCTGATCTCCAGGTCGAATTCTTGGAGTAGGAGCATCCATCTGATCAATCTAGGTTTTGCATCAGGCTTTTTCAACAAATATTTGAGAGCTGCATGATCAGAAAAAATAACAACATGAGAGCACAATAAATAAGATCTGAATCTATCCAAAGCAAAAATAATGGCAAGAAGCTCTTTTTCAGTCGTGGTGTAGTTGGTTTGGGCGGCATCTAGGGTTTTGGAGGCGTAGCAAATGACATGTGATGCTCCATCAACCCTCTGTGCTAGAACAGCTCCCACTGCAAAATTAGAAGCATCACACATTAATTCAAATGGTAAGGTCCAATCAGGTGATGTAATAATAGGAGCTGAGGTAAGAGCCTCCCTGAGTCTATGAAAAGCTTCCTTGCATTTATCATCAAAATGAAACTCAACATCTTTCTGCAAAAGTCGTGTCAAGGGTCGAGCAATCAAGCTGAAGTCTCTAATAAATCTACGGTAGAAACCTGCATGTCGAAGAAAAGCACGAACATCCCGTACGCATACGGGGTAAGATAAAGAAGAAATAACACTGATTTTCGCAGGATCTACCTCAATACCTTTCCGAGAGACTATATGTCCAAGTACAATCCCATGCTCTACCATGAAGTGGCATTTCTCAAAATTAAGAACAAGGTTAGTTTCAATGCAACGATGTAACACCCTAGACAAATTATCTAAGCATGAATCAAAAGACGTGCCATAAATTGAAAAATCATCCATGAATATCTCCATACAGTCCTCTAGCAATTCACCAAGTATACTTACCATGCATCTCTGAAATGTACCGGGTGCGTTGCAGAGTCCGAAGGGCATACGTCTGTAGGCAAAAGTGCCAAAGGGCCAAGTGAAGGTAGTCTTCTCTTGGTTCTCTGGATCTATGCAAATCTGAAAATAGCTTGAAAATCCATCCAAGAAACAATAATGCGACTTCCCTGCCAGTCTCTCAAACATCTGATCAATGAAGGGTAAAGGGAAGTGATCTTTCCTTGTGACCTTGTTGAGCTTCCTGTAATCAATGCAGACTCTCCAGGAATTCTTAACTCTGGTGGGCACTAGTTCATTGCTTTCATCTGCCACCATGGTCACTCCAAATTTCTTAGGCACCACATGAATAGGACTAACCTACTGACTGTCAGAAATAGGGTATATGATACCTGCCTGTAGAAGTCGAGTCACCTCTTTCTTTACAACATCCAAAATAAGTGGATTGAGCTCCTTTGTGGTTGCCTCACGGGTTTGACATTTTCCTCCAAAAATATCCTATGCATGCAGATAGCTGGGCTGATACCTGGTATATCTGATAAAGTCCACCCAATTGCCTTCTTGTAGTGCCTCAAGACTTGCAATAATTTTTCTTCATGTTCTGGCTCCAAATGTTGTGTAATAATCACGAGGCAAGTCTGCTCCTCTCCTAGATATGCATACTTCAAATGGCCTGGTAGTGGCTTCAATTCACTCTGGTCTTCCTCAGTAGAAATAAGTGATACTTGGGGCTCTGTGCAATCCCCTACACTTTGAATCTCAAGAAAAATAGGTGATCCTTGAGGTTCTGTGCAATCCCCTGCACCAAGAAAAACCTCTCCAACTGGAAGTGCATCTGAAATATCTTCTGAAAAATCCTCAGTCTCAGCAGTAAATATTCTCTCAGCCTCCTCTGAATGAATAGCTCCTCCAGAAAAATCAGGTAAAAATCCCTCAGCCTCTAACTCTGTCTGCTCCAGCTCATCAAGAATATTCATGCTCATGATGGAGTGTGTTGGATCGAGAAGCCCGATAGAGGGGGGGTGAATATCGGGAAACTTTCAGATTTTATTAAAGAGTACGTACGCAGCGGAATTAAACAAAAACAAAAACCAACACAAAGGACACAGTGGTTTTTACTTGGTTCGGAGCCTGTGTCGACTCCTACTCCAAGGCCCACGATCGTTGATCGTTTACTTTGGGCAATTCTATATGAGCGCAAATTCAGTTTACAAAAAGAGATTACAAGTATAGCAACATAAACTGTAAATAAGAAAATGAAACTCTTCTTTTACCGACGTCCGGTTGTAGGTTGACTTTCCGGAGCAGCGGGACGTCGTCGGCTCGAGTTGGGCAGTTTCCGGAGCAGGCCGTGAGCACAGAAGAGTATGGAAGCGTTGATTTGAAGTCGATGCTGAAGGCTTGGGCGTTGGGTGCTATTTATAGCACCCAGGGGCGCCCTGGACGTCGGGGGCGCCCTGCCACGTGTCAAGCGATCCGCAGATCGCTCAGTCAAACTTTATCCAGCTCGAACAGGGATAATGTTTGACCGTGAGGGCGCCTTGGTCGTAGAGGGCACCTTCGCTGACTTCTTCCGCGCAGAGATCTCGCTGTGGATGAAGCTGAGGCTTCGCAGTGATGAGCTGGAGGCGCCTTGGCTGCTGAAGGCGCCTTCGCTGACGAGGGCGCCTTCGCTGCTGAAGGCGCCTTGCCCATTAAGCAGCCTAAGCTGTCTTTTGCTTCGCTTGGTTTTGGTTCACCTTGAGGGCGCCCTGGACACTCAGGGTGCCTTACTCAGCTGCTGCCTTACTCCTTTGAGGCTCTCTGAGTTGCAGACACACGTTCCTTCGGTCCTGCATTCAGGGTTAGTCCAAAACACAATAACACAATTAATTTATGATTTTATACAGCCTTAGCTGTCTTGGTTCTGACTTTGGTCTCCAAAATGGAGCCCTAGGTCGAACCGACGCCTACTGTTCCCTCGACGGGGAACGCGTCCTCACTTACTCCTCTCGGGAGAGTTTACCTGATGCCAACCGCTCCTTTGGTTGGACTTTTGCCTGACGGTCCTTTGTCAGGTCTTGTGAACTGGCAGTCCTTCGCCAGTTGCCTAGCAGTCCTTCGCTAGGGCTTTTGGTGCTGGCAGTCCTTCGCCAGTGCCTAGCAGTCCTTCGCTAGGGCTTGATGCTGGCAGTCCTTCGCTAGGGCTTTTCCTGCACACTTGATTAACTTGTTAGAAAACAAGAAAGACTTAACTTTTGACCTATGTTGCCATTATCAAAACACAGGTTTGACTTAGGTGCATTTCTGCACCAACAGAGTGCTCCTCTCTCGGATGCTTCATTGCATCAAAAAGGCTAAACTGAACCACCGTATCTCCAATCTCCATGGAAAGTGTACCAGCATATACATCGATCTTGGTTCTAGCAGTCTTCAGAAATGGTCTTCCTAAAATAAGCGGAGAACGGTGTGCAAGATAATCTCCCTCCATATCCAAGATATAAAAATCTGTAGGAAATATTAGCTCCTTTACCTTCACCAAAACATCTTCAATCATACCAGCTGGGTGGGTCTGGCTCCTGTCTGCTAGCTGTATCACCACACCAGTGGGCTGTAAAGGGCCTATGCCAAGCATCTGGAAGACTAACCTGGGCATCACATTAATGGAAGCTTCTAAATCAAGCATAGCATCATGGAATGTGGTGCTTCCTATCTCACAAGAAACAGTAAATACCCCTGGGTCTTCACGCTTCTGAGGAATGGAGTGGATAAGTACTGAAATATTTTTCCCAAAGCTGACCAACTCATTTTTCTTAAGTTTCTTCTTGTGAACACAAAGATCTTTCAAAAACTTAGCATACTTAGGAATCTGTTTGATCATGGTCAACAAAGGTATATTGATCTCTACCTTACTGAAAAGTTCCACTAGCTCATTGAATTCCTTAGCCTTCTCCTCCTCCACTTGTCTTTTGACTTGTGTTTTCCGCTGTGGAAAGGGTAAAGGAACCCTCACTTCATCTTCTTTGGCCGGAAATGGAGAGGATGATTTCTGGGCTGCTGTCCCATGCGAAGTGGTTGCTGTAAAATCTGTCTCGGCACAGATTTCTTCTCCGTTTTCCACCAAAATTGGAGGATTACTTGAGGAAGGAGTTGAGCACGGACTAGGGGTGGAACTAACTGAATTTGGATTGATTTCATGGCTGTTTTGGGCTGGAATTGAAGGTGCTGTCCGGTTTTCTGAAATTTCAGCTCTTGGACGATTTTGAGATAATGTAACCTTCCCACTCCTCAATGTAATAGCATTCACGTTTTCTTTAGGATTAGGAACAGTTTGTGAAGGTAATTGACTTGATCCTTGAGCTTGACTTTGATTAATCCCACTAGCCAATTGTCCCATTTGCCTCTCAAGGTTTTGATGTTGTTGTTGTTGTTGTTGTTGCCAAGCTTGTTGTTGTTGGAAAATTTGTTGAAATATTTCTTCAACCCTCTGTTGGGGCACATTTCCTCCACTAGAACTCCCATAGCCCCCTTGGTTAGCATAGGGTTTTGATGGTCCCTGAAACGATGAAGTAGTAGGCTGAAAAACATTACCCTGCTACGGTTGGAATTAAGGCTGATAAGAGGGCTGAGTTGGCTGTTGATAGGGCTGATTAGAGGGCTGACATGCTTGAAAACCTTGCTGATAGTTGTATCCTTGAAAATTCTGATTTTGAAATGGAAAATTTTGTGGTGAGGGCTGATTTTGCATAAGCTGAAACCCTTGATTGTAAGGCTGGAAATTCTGTTTATAGGGCTGTGAGGGCTGGAAAAATGGTTGGTTTTGAGGTGGAAATGTTTGAAATGATTGACAACCTTGCTGCCCTTGCTGATATGGCTGGAATTGAGGTTGGAATTGCTGAAATTGGGGCTGAAACGGATGCTGAGTTTGCTAGAAATTTTGATTTAGAGGCTGAAATTGCTGTGGCTGCTGGAATTGTGGCTGTGATTGCTGAAAATTCTGTGGAGGCTGCTGCAATGGTTGTTGTTGAGGGTTTTGTTGGCAGAAAGAGTTCCCGTACCTCAGATTTGGATGATCCCTCCAACCGGGGTTATAAGTAGAGGAGTAAGGGTTGTTTATTGCTTGAAATTGTCCTCTAACCAATGCTGCTACTGTCTCGTCTTGTTGGAGGGTGGGACATGAATCCGAATTGTGTTCTTGGCTAGCGCAAATGCCACACACACTCATCACTTGGCTTGACTGTGGAGGTACTGAAGGAGTTGAATTTTGCATTGCAATGTTTAGTTCAATTTGCTTAACCGCCGATGTGAGTTCTATCAATGCATGCTTAACCTCCTTCTGATCAGTAGGAACTACCTGAACTTCACCCACTCCTCTGGTGGTCAATGCTCTGCTTCCAAATTGTTGTGAGTTCTCAGCCATATTAGAAATGAGCTCCCTAGCTTGATCTGGTGTTTTATTCACTAGGGCTCCTCCAACTGCAGCATCTATCATAATACTGTCCATCTGCAGCAATCCCTCATAAAAATACTGAATCAGAAGCTGCTCACTGAGCTGGTGCTGTGGGCAACTTGAACATAATTTATTGAATCTCTCCCAGTAATCATAGAGCGTCTCACCCACCACTTGCTGAATGCCACAAATGCTTTTTCTGATTATTGCTGTTCTGGAGGCTGGAAAATATTTTTCCAAAAATGCTTTCTTCATAGAGATCCAACTAGACACGTGCCCAGTAGGTAAATAGTAAAACCAATCTTTTGCTGCTCCTGTCAGTGTAAAGGGGAAAGCTCTCAGCTTGATATCTTCTTCAGAAATGCCCTGAGGCTTCATAGTAGAGCATACAACATGGAACTCATGCAGGTGTCTATTTGGATCCTCTTCAGATAATCCTTGAAACTTGGGCAGCAAATGGATGAGTTCAGATCTGAGCTCAAAATCTCCAGCCAGCTCTGGATAAGCGATGCTGGATTACTGAAATGAAGTATCTGGTGCTGCGAGTTCCTTCATAGTCTTCTGGTGGTCTGCCATGATACTGCATGAGAGTGGGAATAGTCTGAATAGGAGGAATGTCTGTAGTCTCTGAATGAATGCCCTGGTTCCTCCTTGCTCTGAAAGTCGTCTCAATCTCAGGGTCAAATTCTTTAAAATCACCACCTGTAGACCTGGTCATAAAACCAAAACAAATCGCAGTAAAAGTAGATAAAGAAATATGAAACAAATAATATCAAATCACCAGATATAGCAGTAAGCACAAAAATAAATCAAGAAAGATGTGAAATAAGTGTACAAGCAAAAATCAAATAAATCAACTAGTTGCTTCCCCGACAACGGCGCCAAAAATTTTGATGGACCCGGAATAGGTGTCACGAATGTGGGTCTCAAAATTTAGATGTATGAAAAGCTGGAAACCCTTTTTGCAATCAAAGTATAAAAACGTAGTAAAGGGGCCACAGGTCGTATTTTTCCTAGGGCTAGTTGATGTCAGCTAAATCGAAATTAGAAGGTAAACAAATCTGATTTCAAATTCAAAAGCAACTAAATGCTAAGCAAAGGAAGAAAAGCAGTGCATGGAAATTTTCGTGAGCAACAAACTTAATACTAATGCTAGCTCCAAAATTAGCAATCGATCTT
>JAGFNQ010000418.1:0-40220 GCA_024364735.1 Boesenbergia rotunda | reverse complement strand
CTTCACTATCCTATTTTGATCTTGATCGAATCTATCTTTTGATTGGGTATTATATATGATGATCAACTCTTGTTTTGTCGTGATTCAACCTATTTGTATGATCAATCGTACCAAATACATTAAATCTTATATCATGATCCATTCGACTCTTTAGAAAATCTGCTAAGGGAAAGGAGGTCGTGGAGGGAAGTTCGAGGGGGAAGGCTCCTTCCTCCTCTGCCCCTTCCAGAAGGCCCCAGCCTTCTTCCAGCTCTTGATTCCCCAATGCGGCCTGCGAACAGGCCTTTCAAGCAAGGACCTTCAAACTCTTACCCTGCAGATCCATTGATGTTCCCTTCCTGACTGAGTTCTGTCCTTCAGTCATGGAGATTGTGACGTACTACAATCTGGGTTTTCTCCTATCCTTGGAACGGACTATAAATTATGACCTTGTATCTGAGTTCTACAACAATCTCCAACAAGGTCCTCAAGGGGGATTCGAGTTCACTACTCGTGTTGGAAAGATGAACCTTGATTTTTCATACGAGATTTTAGCTGAGTACTTGGGTGGTCGACGATCACCTAACCTCTATTCGATTTATCTAGAGCTTCCTAATCCTCTGTTGGCCCCGTTCACAGATACTACCCCCGATTCTATCTATCAGCACTTCTTTGGTCTCCCTCGCCCTGTCGGGCTTGATGAGTTGGGTCCAGTGTTTCCTACCTTTGCAGCTCTCCGTCTTGCTCCAGCTGACTATGTTCTTTTCAAGATTATCACAAATTGCATCTTACCGATCACCTCAAAGCCGTTGGCCAAGATCCGACCTTACCACTGCCTCATGCTCTACGACATGCATTGCCGGATGGACTTCGATATTATGGAGAGCATCTTCCAGTCTATCCTATCCTACCGTGAGCCGAGTCGTCGCACGGTCTATATGCCGTTTGGTCACATCATCACTGATTGGCTTATGTCAGTTGGTGTTGATGTCACCAAAGGCAGGACCGTGCCCATGGTTAAGCAAGACTGTCGGTTGGGTCGGCGAGCCTTTGCAAAGTCTGGTATGATCATTCGTGAGCGTGATGGGGTGCTGGTGTGGAAGGATGGGCGAGGTCTCGGTGAGTTACCTGGCGGAGTACCACACTTTCAGGCGCCACCCGATGTTGCTGCTCCTCATGAGCCACATGCTGCTGACGATTACTATGATGAGCCCGAGCCAGATTTGCGCTGGCAGATCTCAGAGCTTGAGTGGACCATCCAGCAGGATCTACATTTACGAGAGCTTCATCGAGAGGAGATCCGCTCGGAGTTCAGGGCATTCGATCACCGATTGACCGGAGTCGAGTCCACTGTTTCTGGGGTCCAAGCGTTACAGTAGATGTGGTACGATGAGTGGCACCACCATACATTTCCAAGGGACCCTCCTTCAGGCAGCGCTGCACCAGGATCGACTGATGCCACGATGGACGACCTTATGCGTGATGACGACCCCCCCACTGACACTTGAGCTTGGATGTTTGCTGTCTTCTCATGATTTAAGTATTTGACTATGATACTTTTGGGCTGTATGCCCTCTGAGTTGGTTGTTGTGACCTTGAGTCACACGCATTTTGCTACTTGTTTGGATGTTTTCATGCTTTGACTTATCTACTTTTACCTGCCATGCTTATCTACTATTGTTGATGTCATGTTGGTTATATGCCTTTTTATTAGCATGATTGTTCAATTGCCATATTCATGCTTACATTGCCATGTCTACTTGATACTTATGAATATTACAGCATGGGTTTATATTTCATACTCATATGATGCATGTGACTGCTATGTCTTGCTATACTTTTTCACATGTGTTCGTATGATCATTCCACAAACTATCACATCTTTGATGATTTGGGATACCTCTAGGGTTGAGGGGGAGTTTGTTTTAATCTTAACAGTTCCTCTTGCCCCTTTTCGGTGTTCGACAAAGGGGGAGAGTGTGGATTGGTTAAGTTTAGAATGATCTTGTTGTAGGGGGAGGATCTGGATTCCCCTATGATAATAAAGTTGGAAAATTGATTGAGAATCCCTAAACTTAAAATCGGGTTGTCAAACAACAAAAAAGGGGAGATTGTTGATGCAGTCTGGCCCTAATTGTTGTTTTGGTGTTGACAACGATTTTAGTTTAGGTTGCTGATGATGATAATTATGATTAAGTCCTGATTGAGGATTAGGCATGATATAGAGGATTATAGCATGGAGGGCTAGGTATTGGAAAAATCCTAACCAGGAGGGTTAGGTGTGAGAAATCCTAGCCTGGAGGGCTAGGTGTTGGAAAAATCCTAACCTGGAGGGTTAGGTGTGGAAAATCCTAGCGTGGAGGGGCTAGGTGTTGGAAAAGTCCTAATTCGGAAAGGTTGGGTGAAAAGTCCTAGCTTGGAGGGCTAGGTGAAAAGTCCTAACTTGGAGGGTTAGGTGCAAATTCCCATCCTAGAGAATTATGTGAAAAAGTCCTGGCTTGGAGGGTCAGGTGCCTAGCTTGGAGGGCTAGGTTGGATGAAGTTCTAACTTGGAAGGGTTGGGTGAAAAGTCCTAGCTTGGAGGGCTAGGTGAAAAGTCCTAACTTGGAGGGTTAGGTGCAAATTCCCAACTTGGAGGGTTAGATGGAAAATCCTTAGCTTGGAGGGCTAAGGTGGATGGAAACTTAGCTTGGAGGGCTGAGTTTGAGTCCCTGGATCGGTCTGGTGATCGATCAGGGATTTTGGCACGCTGCTCCTTCGTGGATCGGTCGGGTGACCGATCCAGCGATGACTGATCGGTCAGGCGACCGATCAGGGAGCACACAGTGAGGTTGGGAACCTACTGTGTTGCTCCTGAACGATCTGGTGACCAATCAGGGAGTATGCGTTTCACCCATTGACTGACTCCTGATCGGTCTGGTGACCAATCAGGGAGCAAGCAGTGAGGTTGAGTTCACTTGCTGAACAGCTCCTGATAGGTCTGCTGACCGATCAGGATCACTGTGCAGATCGTTCTATTGAACGATCCAGCTTCGCGGGCTCCTCACTAAGATCGATTAGGATGAAGCCTGATCGATCTGGTGATGACCTGATCGGACTGCTGACCGATCAGGTGACATCCTGATCGGTCAGTTGACCGATCAGAAGGCCTAGCCTGCGAAACTCAGAAATCGCCCAATATAAGGGTGGATCGGTCAGGTGAACGATCCACGACCCGGGATCGGTCTGGTGATCGGTCCAGGAGAATCTCAAAGAAATCGCGATTTCTGATTGAGCGTTAGAGATCGATCAGGACGAATCCTGATCGATCCGGGACGAGCCTGATCGGTCTGGTGACTGATCAGGAGGCTCTCAGATCGGTCAGGTGACCAATCACTTTAATTTAAACTGCACTGTCAGACGCTCTGATCGCGTCTGAACACAACCGATTCGCTGCCACTTTCCTCTGATATTTGATATGATGTTTGATTTGCTGCTCTAATACTCTGATTGAGTTTCAGGTGACAGGGGAGGATTCAAACACTCAAGGAGAAGTCAAAGAGAGCTTTCCTTGGAGCAGGTTTGTCCCTTTCTCCACACAGGTTGCAACTGCTGGATGCAGGACTGAAGCTGCTAACTGATGCTTGGCTGAGGGAGCTCAGGAAGTTCAGTTAGGGTTCAGTGTAGCTGGCGCGTTGGCAGTGAGGCAGCTGTAGGCTGCTGGAGATGAGATCATCTGTTGCTTAGCGGAGAAACAAAAGGAACGAGAGTAGCAGTGTTCATTATGTGCTTCATCCTTGTGCTCTTGAGTTCCTGCGTTTTCTTTTCTGCTCCACATCAAGCTTGCTGTTCTTGAGTTCTTCAATCATTCTGAGCAAGCTATTGAGAAGCAACCATCGTTTACTTGAGCGCTTGAAGGAGAAAACAAGAGGCTTGGAGTCCGACAGTGGGAAGACACGAAGAGGGTTCTTGCGTGAGATCACCACTGGGTGGAGCTCAGGGAAGCTTGATGTATTTTTGTCCTTGCTAAGTGGTTGAGTAAGATCCTTCTTGTTGTTTCTTTGTGCTCATTCTATATCATTGTTTGAAACAAACTGTGGGGAGGTTTCTCCACCGAGAAGGAGGTTGCTTCATATCCGGTGCACCGGGGCTTGATCTGCCGACGATCAAGGGATCGCCCACCTTAAGGGCACGCCAAGGAGTAGGGGCAAGTTATCCCCGAACCTTGTAAAATCTCCTTGTTAATGATCTTGCTAATCTTGCTAGTTAGGTTTTGGTTTTAGTTTCTGCAAGTTTTGCTTTCCCATACTTCCGCTGTGCTATTAATAACTTCAAGTGCAGAAATTTGATAACTCTTCTAAGAATAAGTGATTGGCTATATTCACCCCCCCTCTCTAGCCATCTCGTTCCCAACACTAGGTGCCACTCATGATCGTTCTATAATTGGTTAATTATAGACGGCCAACATAAATTGAAAGCCTATTTAGTCACACGCAGTACGAGTAATCCGAGGGATTTAAAACGAGTTGAAAATTGAATTTTTCGATCAAGAGAAATAAGTCGAATCTGAATTTATCAGAGGCGCACCGGAAACTTAAAATGGCTAAGACTTTTGAAGGCTTATTGGACGAATTAAATGAGTTTAATTCGCAAGGAGACGGCTTGGTTTGGCCGGCCAAAGTGGGTTCCACCCTCTTTGGTTTGGCCGGCCACAATAAGAGAGAGAACCAAATTGTTTGGTTCAAATTAAAAAATAAACCCCGCGTGGTTTGTTTTATAAAATTATGGATAAAGAAATTTATATAAAGAAATTTATATAAAGAGATTTATTTTCATGGAAATTAAAATAAATCTTGGATTGGTTTATTTTATTTTATAAATCAATAATGGATTGATTTACCATGATAAAGAAATTTATAGAAATTTATTCTTTTTATGGAAATTAAAATGAATCATGGATTGGTTTATTTTATTTTATAAAATCAATTATGAATTGATTTTTCCATGATAAGAAAAATTTATAAGATAAATTTCTTGTAAAATTTATTCCATAATAAATGGGGAGTCATGGTTGTTTTTATTATAAATTAAGTTATAATAAAAACTTGGCATAACGGAATAATTCATAAGAAATTTATAAGATAAATTTCTTGTAAAATTTATTCCATTATAAAAGGGGAGATTGTTTGTTTTTATTATAAATTTAGTTATAATAAAACTTGGCATAACGGAATAATTCATAGAAAAATTTATAAGATAAATTTCTTATGAAAATTTATTCCGTTAGAAGGGAGACTTGGCGATGGAGAGACTACTATATAAAGGAACCAAGGCAAGGCTTGAATTCCAATCAAGAGATTAAGAAGCAAGCCCTCTCTCTCTCTCCTTCTCCCCCTCTACCTCCTCTAGGGCCGGCGCCCTCTCCCTCCTCTAGGGCCGGCGCCCCTTCTAGTTGCCGTGAGCCACCTCCACCAAGAAGAAGCCGAAGAAGAAGAAGAAGCGGATCGCGACTCCTTCCTTCCTCCCGGAATACGGATTCCGTTCTTCGTTTGGTGGTTAGCTTTCATCTCTCTCTCTTGATATTCTTGTCGTGCCTTTGGAGAATCTAGTAGTTCTTGTCGGCACGAAACTCGTGGCTTTGCGAAGTCATCCCGAAGAGAACTCGGCGTGGACGCGAATAGAGGCGGAGCTTCCAAGGGACGCTACGGTTGGATCTCGTCCCTTACTTCAAGTTACGCGAGGTATCAAGTAAATTAGTTTACTTTCTGTAAAATTTTAATTTATGATCATGTCTACACAACATAAGATTGCATGCTAGATACGTGGTTAAAATAATTTGAGAAATTATTTATGCTAAATCATCCGCTGCACGTAATTAAATTTTAAAATTACGAACCCGTATCCATGTCAACATGCACCCGGTCCCAACACTATCATCTCACCTCCACCCAATGTATGTTATTCAAATTTCAGTTAAATCATTTTAGTCCTAAATCTAACCAGTCCTAGGTCTAAACATGATAATTTGCAAAAAAAAACAATCAAGCATGCAAATTTAAATTAAGGAAAGAAAAACAATTTATCTAATTATACAAATTATTTTTAAATTGGCTCCCCTTGGACTAAAGCCACGGTAATGATTAGGCAAGATATGAATCTTGTCCTTGGGGATCCAATACTGGTTTGGTCCAGCTTGGTTGTTCAGGCAGAGTTTGGGTACCATGCCTGAACTTTGGGTATAGATTGGTTCAATACAGCATAGTATGATCTTTGTCTCGACTTGGTTTGATACCCTAATCCAGATCGATTTAGAATAGACTTTTGTTTTCTAAGGATCATATCAAGACCCTTGAAACCCGAAGTGAATCGTTCTAAAGTTGCTCTAAGGTCCTTGACTTGAGTTTTCAAGGAGGAGTTCTCTTTCTCAAGCTTTTCAACTTGAGTAGAGGTTCCTTCTTGAACCTTCTCGGTCAAAGATCTAGAGTCAGCTCCCTCTATCAGGAGTTTTACTTCCTGTCGGAGGGACTCGACTCGGATTTTGGCTTTCGCCAAGTTACGAGATAAGTAGGCAATTAACTTTGATAATTCAACTTCAGAGTAACCACTTACAGTTATTTTGTTGTTCTTCGAAATTGTGAGCCTTCTGTCGTCCGGCTCCGATTCTGATTCGGTGTCGATGCCTTCCAAATCGGTCAAGGCGAGAAGGTTCAATTGTAGGGCCTCTTCTTCTTCTTCGAAGAAAGATTCATCCCACGTGGCTTGAAGAGCCTTCTTTCTTCGAGTCTTCTTAGCTTCTTTTAGATTAGGGCACTCCGATTTGTAGTGTCCCTTCTTGTTGCATTCGTAGCAGTTCACATTTGATTTGGTCTTTGACGTTGAGGGTTCAACTGGATATTCCTTCTTTCGGCTGGCTTTTCTTCTGTTGGTCTGATGCTCCAGCTCCTTGTAGTAGTCCCGGGCTAGCCGAACCAGCTTGGGTCGATCCCCTTCACTGTCTTCTGAGTCTGAGTCTGAGTCTGAGTCAGACTCGGGTGCAGGTTGAGGCTTTTTCTTGGCCATCTTTCCTTGGGGTTTACCTGCAAGAAAAGCGATACCTTTCTCGGACAAAGTGTAGTTAGTCTGCTCCTGTAATTCTAATTCTGAAAATAATTCCTCTAATTTGATTTTAGAAAAATCCCTAGAAACTTTGTAAACATCTACCATAGATGCCCACAGAGTATTTCTTGGGAAAGCGTTTAGAGTATACCTGATAAGGTCACAGTTTTCTACCTTGTGACCGATTGTGTGCGGGTCGTTCATCAGCTCCTGGATCCTGGCGTGGAGCTGGGCTGCTGATTCGCCTTCGTTCATTTTGATTGTGTATAATTTGTTCAGCAGTATGTCCCTTTTGCTGATTCTGATGTTGGAGGTACCTTCGTGCAACTCGATCAGCTTACTCCAGAGTTCTTTAGCACTGTTGAAGGGACCCACCTGGTCAGTTCTTCTTTGGTTAATCCGCATTGCAGTGTCTGGGTTGCCTTTGCATTAGCCTCGATCTTTTTCTTCAGCGAGGCATCCGATTCTGTGTAGTGCTGTGCCACTCCTTCAGCATTCTTGGGGATTTCAAGGCCAGATTGGATAATAATCCACATGTCCACCTGAGTTTTTAGGTGGACTTCCATCCGACTCTTCCAGTAGGAGAAGTCTTCTCTACTGAAGAGTGGTGGTCTGGCTGTGCTGAAACCCTCTTGCATGACCATTATAATTTCTGAAATAACAAAAAAAATAAGGAAATTCTATGCCAAGACTTGGTCTTGGATTAGTAGTGCGGGAATAAAATAATTGAGAAAAAGTGATCGAGTGGTGTTGCACCAACCTCAATTAACGAGAAAAATTCGAAAAAAGATTAAAATTTTTCGTAAAATCCAAAAAACTCTCAAATTGGTGGGTGCACCAAATTTGAGCCACCCGCTCTGATACCACTTGTTGGATCGAAGAAAACGATAGAGGGGGGGGTGAATATCGTTAAACACTTTTCGGATTAAAAAGAGCAGATACGCAGCGAAAATAAATTAAATGCACAAGAACACAAGTCTATTTTTTACTTGGTTCGGAGTCGCGGTCGGCTCCTAGTCCAAGGCCCACGGTCCTTGTCCGTTCACTTTGGGCAATACTATAATCGCGCAAAATGATTTACAAGTTAAGTACAAGAGTATTTCAGGAAATTGAAATTGCTACACTTTTCGTTATCGACGTCCGATGTGGATCGTATTAGCAGAGAGTCGTCGTCGGCGCTGGGATCTCGAAGTCGGAGTTTGCCGAGGAGTAGCGCTTGAACGAAAAGCTTTAGAGCGTTGAGAAAAAGTGATGTTGAAGCCTTGGGGTCGAGCACCCTTTTATAGTGCTCCTGGGGGCGCCTGATTCGTTGGGGGTGTCTGACACGTGCCTTCACCTGTGAGAAACTCATTCCATAGCTCGGTCAGCGCTTATCCCCTCCTATTCGGCCCCTGGTCTGACTGGGGCACTCGGGACCTCTCGGGCGCCTAGGTTGACTTGGTCCAGTGGCTTCGTGGTAGATTTGCTTCGATGACTGCTTTGGCTTTGACCTTGGGCGCCCGGGACCTCCCGGGCGCCTAGCCCAGTGCAGTTCGAAGCGATCTTGCTTCCTTGCTGTTTTGGCCTTTTACCTTGGGCGCCTGGGACCTCCCAGGCGCCTAGCCCAGTTGCCTGCCCCTTCCTCTGGGGCGTTCTGAGCTGCAGAAACACAATCCTTCGGTCCCTGCAACCAAGGTTAGTTCCAAAACAAACTAAGCAAGAATGTTAGTCATTATTTACAGTCGTAGCTGTCTTGGTTCTGACTTCGGGTCTCCCAAATGGAACTCTAGGTCGAACTGACGCCTACAGTTCCCTCGACGGGGAACACGTCCTTACCTACTCCTCTAAGGAGAGTTTACCTTTTGCCAACCGGCTCCTCCGGTTGGACTTTTGCCCAATCTACCTGACCAGGTCTTCGTGGCCAACTTCTGGTCAGGTCTTCGGTGCCCAACCCCTTGCCAGGACTTCGTGCCCAGTCCTTGACCAGGACTTCTTTGCCCGACTTTCGGTCAGGTTTTCTTGCCCAGTCCTTGACCAGGACTTCTTTGCCCAGCCTTTTGCCAGGACTTCTTGGCTAGTGAACCTAGGATTTATTCCTGCACACTCAGTGAACAAGTTAGAACACAACAACATCTTAACTTCTGAATCCTTTGCCATTATCAAAACCCAGGTTTGACTTAGGTGCTGCCTGCACCAACAAAAGAGACTCATTTTATCTTGGTAGAGTGCGACTGGATGATTGTGATATCTTACTATTAACCTTTGGGAGAGACTTAAGTAAGTTACCTCATTGGATTGAGAGCTTAGTGACATACCCAAATGTTGAGTGAAAGAACAAATAGTTTTGTTCATAAGAGGTGCATAAGATATATGGGATTGGTGCCATCGAATGGGGGGGGGGGTGAATATCGACTTACGCTTTTCCAGAATCTCGTCGATCATTCATTCAACATTCAATTAGAGTTGTTAGTGTGCAGTGGAAATCATTAGAGATTAAAAAAATCACAACAACAAAAGACACGCGAGATTTATTTACTTGAGTCCACTAATGGTTTCCTTTCCAGAATTTTTAGAGGTGAAGGAAACCCGCTTACAGTTAAGGATTACAAGAACAAATAATTGAAACTTAAGTATAACTTGCAATAATAAAATCAAACCAATAGAAATGAAGATCTTAGCCAATCCGGAAGCTTGAAGTGTAGCGCACCTCCTCTTGGACCCTCCTTGATCGTAGAACTTCACCTTAACACTTTTGTTTCGCAGAGACTGAGTAGTAAGATGAAGGAATTGATGATCTGAAAGGTTTGCTCAAACCCCTTTATATACTGGTCACTCGGGTGTCCATGTAGCCATCTCAAGCGCCAACAAGTCGATGCTTATCTGATCCGGATTCGTCGAGGCTTATCCCCACGGATAATCTATGGACTTGGTGTAAGTACCCCTGGTTGATTTTGATGTGATCAACCAATTTAAGTTAGATCCTGGTATGTTTAATCCCTCAGCTAAGTGTGCAGGAGCTTAGGTACGGAGGAAGTCGAGCGTAAGCTGTAGTGGACGAGAAGGATTGTGCGGGAAAGTGAGCCAACGGGCTTGGTACAATCCGAGGGACGCGGAAGTTGCGGAAGAGTACGTCGGTGGAACGAGAAGGGCGTGCGCGATGTCTGAGGGACGAGAAGCCGGGAGGAAGGACGCTCAAGGGGCGAAAGGCCAGAGTTGGGTTCGGGTGAGCCTAACTCTGGTTGGCTGGAAATCACCCAGAAGATGAATCAAAAGACTAGTCAGTTTGACCAAGTCAAACGAGGCACCTGAAACAAAAAGAATTTTATTTATTGCTGTGAAGATTCGAACCAGCAACCTCGCCTACGTATATCACTAGCCTTACCGACTAGGATAAGGAAGAGATGTAATTGAAGTTGTTGCGAGCAGATGATAAAGTTATTTATCTGTTGCGAGCAGAAAACAAAGTTATCTCTTAAAGGCTATCTTTATCCTTTAATCAGATCTAATGGATGCAGTTTAATCCTATCCAAGATCAACCATCCAGATTACATACATGGATCAACGGTCAAGAGAAAATTCCTCAACAATCAACAATCCAGATTTATTCTCTTAGGATATAAATAGACTTAGAGTTTCACCTCTTCATTCAATCATTTTTATTCTCTTAGGATATAAATAGACTTAGAGTCCACTGCCTTGGAAGCAACGTTCTCAGTTGCAACCATGTTTCTTTTTTAAAGACGAGTGCCTCCACTTTCATAATTTTTTTTTCCGTCTATTCACCCCCTCTAGCCGGTCCAACTCGGGCCAACCTGATCCAACAAATAGTATCAGAGCCAAGGTCACCGCAGAAGGACTAACCGCCGACTACAGCAATTTCAAGAAAATGGTTGGAGCCGTAATCTGTTGGTGCAGAAAGCACCCAAGTCGAACCTGTGTTTTGATAATGACAAAAGGGTTCAAAAGTTAAGGTATAATGTTTATCTAACATGTTACTCAAGTGTGCAGGAAGAGTCCTAGCGAAGGACTGCTAGGCACTTGGCGAAGGAATGCCAGGATACAAAGCCCTAGCGAAGGACTGCTAGGCACCTGGCGAAGGAATGCCAGGATACAAAGCCCTAGCGAAGGACTGCTAGACACCAGGTGAAGGACAGCTTGGTACTGAAGACCTGGCGAAGGACAGCAAGACACCTGGCGAAGGACTGCTGGGCAAATGTCCAACCGGAGGAGCCAGTTGGCATCAGGTAAATTCTCCCGAGAGGGGTAGGTGAGGACGCGTTCCCCGTCGAGTGAACAGTAGGCGTCGGTTCGACCTAGGGCTCCATTTGGGAGACCCAAAGTTAGAACCAAGACAGCTAAGGCTGCATAAAACTAACATATTATTGCTTTATGTTGTTTGGACCGAAGGAACGAGTGTCTGCAGCTCAGAGAGCCTCAAAGGAGTGAGGCAGTAGCTGAGTAGGGCACCCGGAGTGTCGCGGGCGCCCCCAAGGTGAATACAAAACAGATGAAGCAAAAGAAGTGCTTCGACAGCTCATGGGCGGGGCACCCCCATGCTCCCCGGCGCCCCCATGCTCTTGGGCGCCCCGGATGGTCCGGGCGCCCCCAGTTCAAGCTAACGAAGCGGAAGCCAGCGAAGCCAACGGATAAGAGTTGACCCGGTCAACCCTGGCGCCCCCAGCGTCCCGGGTGCCCCCGTCAAAGCCTGATCCCGAGTTTGAAGGGATCAGAGCTGACCGAGAGAAACTCGGATCAGCTGACATGTGGGGGGGCGCCCCCGACGTTCCGGGCGCCCCCAAGGGCTATAAAAGGGCCCTCGACCACAAGGCTTTGCACATCAATTCTTCCAACGCATTCACGCTCTTCTGCTCCCGTGCTCTTCTCCGGAAACCTCCCGACTCGAGATACAAGCGCCGACGACGTCCCTCTGCTCCGAAAATATAATCTACATCGGACGTCGGTAACGAAGAGCTACTTTAAGTTTATTGTACCATTTCTTATAATACATTTTGTAAACTAGATTTGCGCACATATAGAATTGCCCGCAGTAAACGGTCAACAACCGTGGGCCTTGGAGTAGGAGCCGACCGCGACTCCGAACCAAGTAAAACTGCTTGCGTCTTTGTGTTGTAATTTAATTTTCCGCTACGTATGCTCTTATTTTTAATCCGAAATTGATTTACGATATTCACTCCCCTCTATCGTTTCTCTTGATCCAACAAGTGGTATCAAAGCAGGGAAGCTCAAATTTGGTGCAACCACCAATTTGAGAATTTTTTAGATTTTTTTTCAAAATTTTTTAATATTTTTTTTCGTTCAAAATTTTTCTCGTTAATCGAGGTTGGTGCACCACCCCTCGAAAAATATTCTTCTTTTACTTCCCACACTACTAATCCAAGACCAAGTCTTGGGATATCTCTTTCTCTTTCTTAGTTTCAGATAAAATGGCCATGCAAGAAGGTTTCAGCACTACAAGACCACCTCTCTTCAGTGGGGAGGACTTCTCCTACTGGAAGAGCAGAATGGAGATCCACCTTAAAACTCAGGTGGACATATGGATAATCATCCAGTCCGGATCGGAGATTCCAAAAAATGCTGAAAGAGTACCTCAAACCTACACAGAGTGGGACACCGCTCTGAAACGAAAGATTGAAGCTGATGCAAAGGCGACCCAGACCCTCCAATGCGGCTTAAAAAATGAGGAGCTGAACCGGGTGGGTCCATTCAACAGTGCCAAGGAACTGTGGGGGAAACTGATCGAGCTGCACGAAGGAACTTCAGACACTCGGATCAGCAAGAGAGATCTCCTCCTGAACAAGCTGTACACGATCAAGATGAACGACAACGAAACAGCAACTCAACTCCACGCCCAAATTCAGGAATTAATGAACGGACTACACACCATCGGTCACAAGGTAGAAAACCGTGACCTAATAAGGTACGCTTTAAATGCTTTCCCGAGAAACACCTTGTGGGCATCTATGGTAGATGCATACAAGGTTTCAAGGGACCTGTCAAAAATTAAATTAGATGAATTGTTCTCTGAATTAGAATTACTTGAATAGACTAACTGCAATTTGGCCGAGAAAGGTATTGCCTTTGTTGCAGGTAAAACTGGAAGGACAACCAAGAAGAAGCCTAAACCTGAACCCGAGTCTAACTCAGACTCAGAAGACGAAGAAGGAGATCGACCTAAGCTGGTCCGACTGGCCCGAAACTACTACAATGAATTAAAGAATCAAACCAACAGAAGGAAAGCCAGCCAAAGAAAGGATGAACCAGCTGAACCCGCAAATGAAAAGAACAAGCCCAACGTGACCTGCTACGAGTGCAAGAAGAAGGGTCACTACAAGACGGAGTGTCCGAACCTAAAGGAGATTAAGAAGAATAGAAGGAAAAAGGCACTTCAGGCAACGTGGGACGAGTTCTCCTCCGAAGAAGAAGAAGAGGTCCCACAGTCGAACCTGCTCGCACTAACCGCCTCAGAAGAAATCGAGACCGAGTTAGAATCGGAACAGGACGACGGCAGACTGACATTTTCAGAAGACGGCGAAATCAAGGTAAGTGGTTTTACTAGAAGTTAGTTAAATGAATTAATTTCTTATCTTTCTTGAGATTTGGCGAAAGCTAAACTCCGAGTCGAATCCCTCCGACAGGAAGTAAAACTCCTGAAAGAGGGAGCTGACTCTAGACCCTTAACTGAGAAGGTTCAAGAAGGAACCTCTACTCAAGTTGAAAAACTTGAGAAAGAGAACTCCTCCCTGAAAACTCAGGTTAAGGACCTTAGATCAGCTTTAGAACGATTCACTTCTGGTTCCAAGGGTCTTGACATGATTCTTGGAAAACAGAAGTCGGTTCTAAATCGATCCGGACTAGGCTATAGAACCAAATCTAGACAAAGATCCTACTTTGTTATACTGAATCAGTCCAGAAATAAAGTTCAGGCATGGGTACCCAAACTATGCCTGAATAAACAAACTGGATCAAATCAATATTGGATCCTCAAGGACAAGATTCACATCTTGCCAAACCATTATCGTGGCTTTAGTCCAGGGGAGCCAAATTGAAAACAATATTTATTGTTAGATAAAATTATTTCTTTCAATTTGCTTGTTTGATTGTCTACTTAATTCCCGCAATTTACCATGCTTAGATTTAGGAATGATTAGTTTAAGGACTGAACTAACTTAACTGAAATTTGACAACATAGTATTGGGTGGAGGTGAGATGATAGTACGTTAGGGAAACCGATTCTAATAAGGTCAAGTAGTCTCTATTTGGTCTCTTTGGACTGGTGAAACTAGCCGAAGCTACCGATCCAAGACCCAAACTAGTTAGACCAGAATTTTTCAAAGATTAATTTTGAAAATGAAATTTCACTGAAGGGCTTTGTCAAGGAAAGGGTTGATGATCCAATAAGGCTACGGCCAAAGAAGGCCTAGTGCCTCGCCAAGACCTGGAAGTCAATCTTTGAAATTCAAATTCAAACTCGTCTCTGTCAAATTCGAATATAACACAAACCTTCAGTTAGTTGTAGATATTCTTTTCAAAATAAATTCAAATGCTTTAAAAAATTAATTTAAGTTTTTCAAAATAAATCATATTTTTCTTAAAAATTCCTTTTAGCAAAACCTGTCTTACAAAACCTATAAGGCTAACGTGATTGAAAACTCTAGATTGGGTGAGACAATAAAAATAAACTCAATTGAAATTCCTTTAATACCTATATTGTGGTTTAATCCTGTAATTCAGAACGTAGTCAAACCATGGTCAAAGCAGTCAAACCATGGTCAACGTAGTCAAACCATGGTCAACATAGTCAAACCATGGTCAACGTAGTCAAATCATGGTCAAAGAAGTTAAATCATGGCCAAAGTAGTCAAACCATGGTTAAACCAATTAAACCATAGTCAAATGATCACAAAACATCGGAAGTTGTCACTTCCTACATAATCCGGGCGCCCCGTGACTCCTCGGGCGCCCCCATGACTTTTTCTTCCTTCAAGGCAAAAAGCTGTCTTTTCCCCTTGACTGGGGCGCCCCGAACCTTGCGGGCGCCCCCAGCATCAGTCAAAGCAGCAAAGCTACAAAATCCAGCCTGACCGGGGCGCCCGGGCCATTGCGGGCGCCCCCAACCAGCATTAGTCACTGCCAAAGGCAGTAGACTATTGTCCCGGGCACCCGGGAGCTCCCGGGCACCCCCAATGAAGTGCCTATAAAAAGCCACCCGAACCCCTCTTCTTCCCACACCAAAAACCATCCTCCTTCCTCACTTCCTTCCTTCCAAGGAGATCAAGTGACATTTGTGCTTCCTCAATCTCAACCATGCCTCCCCGGTATGATTTCTTTTATGCATTTAGAATTACTTTCTTAATTCCCTTCTTATAAATGCATGTTTCTTAACTTAGAAAATGCCGACCAAACCAAGAGAACCCCAGTACCGAACCGAGTCCCGACCCTAGGTTCCCAACTGTAGAACTTTGTAATAAGTTTGCTCGAACAACCTATAAGCCTATCAAAACTAGTTATCTAAATAGACACTTCTTCACCCAATCTTGTCCTTTAGCCATGAATGTTATAAATTTTTATCAACTAGACAATCTAGTGTTCTGCACTCGTTCAATTAACACATCTTTATGTGCAGAATTCTATAATAACATAGTTAGACAGAACGATCTCATGTTTGTCACTACTGTTCAGGGGATACCGTTGTCAATCACCCCTACCTTACTAAATCGATTTCTTGGACTACGACCTTCCCAGTCCACCTTTTGTTGCTATCCTCCTAGGGATCCTCCATTTGATGCTCCCTACTCTCACATTACTCTAGACACTCTCCACTCCTATTTCTATAGGGAAGCTAGACTCCCCGTAGCTAGATGATTTCAGTCCGTTGACCTTCAGGTCCAGGACTACGCCGTGTACAGAGTCCTGGTCCGCTGCATATTACCACTATCCACTAGGGATGTCGCGATCATGCGACCTTTTCATGCCTTCCTCCTGTATGCCCTGATCTATCATCTAGACATTGACATTGGCCTTCACATATTCCACGCTATCTTATATGCATCCAGTGTCACGACTCAAGGAAGGGTACGCATCCCCTTCTGCCACATCATCACCTCCATCCTTCATCACCACGGTCGTGACATTACCGTAGGTGAAATAACCGCGATGACCGATTTTGACGAGATAGGGTTTAGGAACTTCTCTTTAGCTGGTATAAAGGTATCGGCCACCGGGGTTTTGACTTGGAGACGACAGCGAGCCGGAGCTCAGATCGACTCAGACGAGGAGGTTGAAGTCGATGTCGCTGATTTGGCAGCAGAGGCACGAGCACACATAGACGAGCCCCCTCCACCGACACTCTACGAGAGAGTGACACGGCTGGAGACACAGGTCCAGAGCCTCCGAGAGGAAGTGGAGGCAAATCATGCTGAAGATATGGAGATAAATCTAGGATATTACAATGACTATATGAGTGCGCTTAGAGCTGAGAGGGAGACCAGAGACGCACAATATCACGAGATGATGGCGATGTTTCGATCCTGGTAACCAGGCTCTTCTGATCATCCTGGTCCCTCCTCCTAGAGTTGATTAGCATTGTACTAGTGACTATCTGACTGCCCCTACTCAGTAGGGTTGATTCATGTTTGACTTGTATGACTGTGCTGAGTCTCTCTGTTGACCAGCTGACTTATGGAGATGAGTACTTGTTTTTCTCTACTATTTGATCAGCAATTAGGATTATATTTGGTAGAATAGGTTAAGTCTACTCTTGGTTTTCTTACTACTTTACTCATTTCAAAATCAGTTTTTAAACTAGTTTTTTTTTAAAATGCTTTCAAAATCAGCTTTTACTTAGTTTTGAAAAGTTTTAAAAATATTTTTTTGACTTAGTTTTATTATAAAAACTACCCCTTCAAAACTAGGGCTTTTTCGCAAATGGACTTAGCCTAGGCCCTAACCCTAGAACTCCATGCACCTATAGATTTAGAAGTCAGCATCTCACAAGCACCTTAGGGTACTTTTGATTGATAACCTAGAATGGGTTGGGATGCTTAGGTCTTTGCCTTAATTCAAGATGCTTTAAGTCAGTGCATCTGCAGTAATTGGGGCACTAAATACAACTTACATAATAATCAAGTTAAGTGTCAAGTTTAGAAAATCTAACTTGAACAGAACACTTAACGTGACTAACCCTAGTGAAAACTACTGTTTATAACAGTTAGTAAGTAGCTAATTGGGCTAGACAGGACCCTAAAAGAGATAATTGAAAGTAATTTGGTTTAGTTCATATCATGAATTGATTCAGTACAGCAAATTATGTAATTTATTATTTGCTTTTATGCAATTTAATTATCCTTTTTCTGCTATATTTCTTTGTTTTTGATATATGGCAAAGGGGGAGAGATAGGAAAGGAGAGAGTATAACATTTTCTCTAAATCCAAAATCAAACTCTATTCCTTATTCAAAAAGTACTTAATTCGTTTTCAGAAATTTTCTAAGTACTTTAAACTCAAGTTTTCAAAAACTTTCTAAACTCAAGTTTTCAAAAAAAATTTCTAAGTACATAAAACTGAAGTTTTTGAAATTTTTCTAAGTACTTAAAACTAACGTTTTTGAAATTTTTCTAAGTACTTAAAACTGAAGTTTTTGAAATTTTCCTAAGTACTTAAAATGTAAGTTTTCAAAATTCCACTATGTACTTAAAACTTAAGTTTTCAAAACTTTCCTAACTTAAGCTGTCTAAGTAGTTTTCTTATAAATATAAACTATCCAAAGTGCACAATGAAAATTATTTTGGAAAATATCTTTAAAGGTTCTGCTGAAAATTATTTTAAGTAAATCCAACTTTAGTCAAAAATCCCACGAACTTTTGAAAAATCGAGCGGGAGATTTCTTCCAGGGGGAGGAAACAAATTTTCATTTTTTTTTATTAACTTAACTTTTTGAACCAGGGTTGCCATAAATCAAAAAGGGGGAGATTGTTGGTGCAGAAAGCACCCAAGTCGAACCTGTGTTTTGATAATGGCAAAAGGGTTCAAAAGTTAAGGTATAATGTTTATCTAACATGTTACTCAAGTGTGCAGGAAGAGTCCTAGCGAAGGACTGCTAGGCACCTGGTGAAGAAATGTCAGGATACAAAGCCCTAGCGAAGGACTGCTAGGCACCTGGCGAAGGAATGCCAGGATACAAAGCCCTAGAGAAGGACTGCTAGGCACCAGGCGAAGGACAACTTGGTACTGAAGACCTGCCGAAGGACAGCATGGCACCTGGCGAAGAACTGCTGGGAAAAAGTCCAACCGGAGGAGCCGGTTGGCATCAGGTAAATTCTCTCGAGAGGGGTAGGTGAGGATGCGTTCCCCGTCGAGGGAACAGTAGGTGTCGGTTTGACCTAGGGCTCCATGTGGGAGACCCAAAGTCAGAACCAAGACAGCTAAGGCTGTATAAAACTAACATATTATTGCTATATGTTGTTTTGGACTAATCCTGAATGCAGGACCGAAGGAACGAGTGTCTACAGCTCAGAGAGCCTCAAAGGAGTGAGATAGTAGCTGAGTAGGGCGCCCGGAGTGTCACGGGCGCCCCTAAGGTGAATACAAAACAGATGAAGCAAAAGAAGTGCTTCGACATCTCATGGGCGGGGTGCCCCCGTGCTCCCGGGCGCCCCCATGCTCCCGGGCGCCCCAGATGGTCCGAGCGCCCCCAGTTCAAGCTAATGAAGCGGAAGCCAGCGAAGCCAACGGACAAGAGTTGACCCGGTCAACCCGGGTGCCCCCAGCGTCCCGGGCGCCCCCGTCAAAGCCTGATCCCGAGTTTGAAGGGATCAGAGGTGACCGAGAGGAACTTGGATCAGCTGACACGTGGGGGGGGGGGGGCGCCCCCGACGTTCCGGGCGCCCCTATGGGCTATAAAAGGGCCCTCGACCGCAAGGCTTTGCACATCAATTCTTCCAACGCATTCACGCTCTTCTGCTCTCGCGCTCTGCTCCGGAAACCTCCCGACTCGAGATACAAGCGCCGACGACGTCCCTCTGCTCCGAAAATATAATCTACACCGGACGTCGGTAACGAAGAGCTACTTTAAGTTTACTGTACCATTTCTTGTAATACATTTTGTAAACTAGTTTTGCGCACATATAGAATTGCCCGCAGTAAATGGTCAACGACCGTGGGCCTTGGAGTAGGAGCCGACCGTGACTCCGAACCAAGTAAAACTGCTTGCGTCTTTGTGTTGTGATTTAATATTCCGCTACGTAAGCTCTTATTTTTAATCCGAAAATGATTTACGATATTCACCCCCCCCCCCTCTATTGTTTCTCTCGATCCAACATAATCTACCCGCCAAAGTTTGAGGGAGAGTTCGCGATGTGGAAGTGTCGAATGCAGGTATTTTTTAAAACTGATATTAAACTGCTACTAATTATGAAAATTGGGTTTTCAGTTCCTAAAGACAAGAAGGACAAGGATAACGAAATAGAGTCGTGGACCAAGAAAGAGAAATCAGACTTTGAAGCAAATGGCAAGGCTGAATTTCATCTACTAGCCATTCTTCCCGCGCAAGAAGTCAACCGCATCGAGAATTACAACTCGGCAAAAGAGCTCTGGGAGAAATTCCTGGAGTTGCATGAAAGTACCTCAAAGGCAAAACTGAAGGCCACCTGGGATGAGTCCTCGTCAGAAGAGTCGGAAGGTCAAGAATACACGGGACTTGCACTGATGGCAAATCATCAAGAAGGGAGCACTGATGAAGGGGGAGAGACATCAGAAGAAATCGACGACGAAGAAAGAACCTCGCTTTTCGAAAGCGACCCGGTAAGTGAGGTTTGTTTTCTTCCTCATGATCAGTTATATGCAGGAGTTAAAGCTTTGCTCAAATCTAATTGTAGATTAGAAAAAGAAAATTTGAAATTAAAAAAATGAATTGACACTTACTTCCTCTTCTGAAATTTTGAAAAATGAAAATGATAATTTGAAAAACATAGTGCAAAAATTAGAACTTGATATTGCATATTTACGCCAAAAGAAAATTAACATTCCTGATAATTTAAATTGGTATTCTAAAAATCATAAGGGCCAATTTAAAAAGGTGCCCAAAAGCTATATTCCGGCTATGTTTTTAATTAAACATGTAGACAAGAACTTATTTTGGGTTCCTAAATTTGTATTAAACTGATATTTTTTTTGTTATTATATAAGTGCGCATTTTGTTTCTCTAACAAAAATTATGTTTTTATTTTTTTATGTACAATTATGTTGTCTATCTACTAGAACTTCTTTCAATATTTTTTGAATATTTATTTTCCTCGAAATTTGAAATTAAGAGTTTAGGAGAAAGACTCATTACAATTTTTTTTTCAAATTTTTCGAAGTATTTTTTCTAATTTTTTAAAAAATTTATTCTTCAAGAACTCTTATGTATTGGTTTGTCATTTTTGGACTTGATGAACGAATTTAAAACTCAAAATTTTTGTCCAAACTCATATCTTCATCTTCGACTTTAACAAAAATATTTAGATTTTTTTTCGATTTTTTATGAATTGTTTATTGAAATTTGATTTTTTCGATAGAAAAATATTTTAACCAGATCCGATTTTTTTTTTATCTCCTCATCAGCTGTGGATTTTATCAAACATTTTTTTTTGGATTTTTTAAGTCATTTTTTTACAAAAAAAAATGGAACTAACTTTGAAAAAAATATGCCATTTTAAATTTGAACAATTTGTGGCAATGCGATTTTTTTCATTTAGAATATTTTTTATCGCACTTAAAATTTTCTTCTTCCCTAGTTATATTTTCCCATTTTTTGATGTAATCAAAGGGGGAGGAATAGTATTAAGTTAAGGGGTAGAATTTTAATTTACTCAAAATTTAAGTTTTTTTTGAACTAAAACTGTTTACATTATTATACATGTTTTTTATTTTGATTACCCAAACTTAACTCGGATTGATGCACGTCAAAAAGGGAGAGATTGTAAGTACCCCTGATTGATTTGGATGTGATCAACCGATTTAAGTTAGACCCTAGTATGTTTAATCCCTCTGCTAAGTGTGCAGGAGCTTAGGTACGGAGGAAGTCGAGCGTAAGACCAAGTGGACGAGAAGGATTGTGCGGGGAAGTGAGCCGACGGGCTCGGTACAATTCGAGGGACGCAGAAGCTGCGGAAGAGTATGCCGGTGGAGCGAGAAGGGCGTGCGCGATATCCGAGGGACGAGAAGCCGAGAGGAAGGACGCTCGAAGGGAGAAAGGCCGGAGTCGGGTTCGGGTGAGCCTAACTCCGGTTGGCTGGAAATCACCTAGAAGATGAACCAAAAGACTGGTCAGTTTGACCAATTCAAACCAGGCACCTGAAACAAAAAGAATTTTATTTATTGCTGTGAAGATTCGAACCAGCAACCTCGCCTATGTATATCACCAGCCTCATCGACTAAGATAAGGAAGAGATGTGATTGAAGTTGTTGCGAGCAGATGATAAAGTTATTTATCTGTTACGAGCAGAAGACAAAGTTATCTCTTAAATGATAACTTTATCCTTTAATCAGATCCAATGGATGTAGTTTAATCCCATCCAAGATCAACCATCCAGATTACATCCATGGATCAACGGTCAAGAGAAAATTCCTCAACAATCAACAATCCAGATTTATTCTCTTAGGCTATAAATAGACTTAGAGTTTCACCTCTTCATTCAATCATTTTTATTCATTCTTGTAAACTCTCTAAAAGTCTAGTGTGCTATTTTTGTAAGGCTTCTCCGTCACAATGAGATTTTTATTGAGCGTCCACTGCCTTGGAAGCAACGTTCTCAGTTGCGACCAAGTTTCTTTTTTGAAGACGAGTGCCTCCACTTTCATAATTTTTTTTCCCGTCTATTCACCCCCTCTAGCCGGTCCAACTCGATCCAACACTTGGTCCCGGGTGCCCTGGACCATAGGGGTGCCCAGGACATAGGGGTGCTCGAGTGACTCTTGGGCCCCCGGTTGATCCGGGCGCCTGAGAGCCACTCGGGCGCTTGGGTTCTCCCAGGCGTCTGGGAGCAGTCCCAGGCTGTAGTTTGCTTCCTTCTTTTCTATTGCCCTCCTTTCTTGCCTTCAACTTCAAATTCCTACAAGACATGCAAACATAAAGCAAGCAAGCATCCTAAGCCCAACTTTTGTAAGTCTACTTGACCTACTAGGCTTTGCTTAGAGTCAGCTCTCCAAGACTTTACTACCTAAGGTCAATTCCTTAGGATTTCCCACTGCCTAGCATCACTCACTAGGACTTTACAGCTTCACTCTCTACGACTTTTACCTAGCTTCATGTTAGTAGGAGCCGTAGAGCCAATCATGTGATGATTGACT
The DNA here is from genome assembly GCA_024364735.1 of Boesenbergia rotunda. NCBI lineage: Eukaryota > Viridiplantae > Streptophyta > Magnoliopsida > Zingiberales > Zingiberaceae > Boesenbergia > Boesenbergia rotunda. The sequence continues at coordinate 17,840 of JAGFNQ010000418.1, read as the reverse complement.
AGAGACATTTTGTATCATATTCTATTATTAATAAAGGCATGTTTGGTTATTATACTTACTTTGTATTTTTGCCAAATAACTAAGTATAATAATGTCCTTGGGTAGTAGGTTCTTATCTACATTATATCGATTGGTTAAATCGATAATGAGATGATGTAGAGAACACTACTCTAAACCATTCCTAGTCAAGTATTAATATTCAAGGACAATATTAATGCATGGAGACTAGCATATAGGTTAACTGATGACTTGAGCTCACAAGTCATGGATATGTGATATCAAGTTGACACATGTGTATACATTGGAGAATGTGTACTAAATTGACCCGCCATGAGGAAGTTTCATAGATTGTCATATTTGTTTCATAAACTTTCTCATGTGACTATTAGTATGAATAGTCCTTAGACTTGAAGTCACTACGGTTCCCTACATAAGGAGTTATGTACTTTGGTATCGTCAAACGTCACCTGTAACAGGGTGGACTATAAAGGCGATCACTGGGTATGTAATGAATTATCCGGAGGGATGCGAGTGATGTAGACGAGATCTATCCCTCCCATATGACGGGAGTGATATCTATGGGCCCCTTGATCGAGTAGGACTACTGAAATGTATGACCATGCTCAAATGAGTCAATATGAGATATTGAGCTCATTTGTTTGAGTGCGTCTACTTGGGGATCAAGAAACACAAGATTGATTGAGGATGACACGGTCTATGCCTCATTGGTCAATCTAGATATCAAGGATAGAAGGACAAGGTCATACATTATCATAGTCACGGAGGTTTAGTCGGATCTCGACTTTTCTTGTAACTTGGGTAGCAATGATGCATTGCTAGATGCCGCTCATTGCTTATGTGTCTAAAGCGTTTAGACGCATTGCCAACGTCACGAGAACCTATTGGGTCACACACTAAGGACATGATGTTTCGGGAGCTCGAGGTGGGAACTCGGGGGATCTGAGCCCGAGTTGGGAACTCGGGAGATCTGATAGGGAGCCTGAGTTGGAAACTCGGGAGATATGAGCCCGAGTTGGGAACTCGGGTGATTTGATCAGGAGCTCGGGTCGGGAGCTCGGCACTCGGCAGACTGAGCTGGGAGCACGGTTGACTGGGTCGGGAGCTCGACAGACTGGGCTGGGAGCTCAGCAGATTGGGTCGGGAGCTCGGCACTCGGCAAACTGAGCTGGGAGCTCGACAGACTAGGTCAAGAGCTCGGCACTCGGCAGACTGGGTCGGGAGCTCGACACTCGGCAGACTTGGTCGGAAGCCCGAGAGGCCCGGTCGGAATTGCATGGAAATTCATTAAAGTGTTTAATGAAGGAAAGAGAGAAGTCTCTCTTCATTAGATGAAAAGAAGGTGAAGAGTCACATGAAAAGATGTGTTCATTATTGGCTTTAATGAAGGGAAGCCAAAGAGACAAAAGACTCTTTATATTCATGGGATGAATATAAAAGAGGGTCTAGTGATTTTGAATGATAAGTGTGTGTGTGCTTTTCTTCTTCCCTTCCTCTCTTCTTCCTCTCCTCCCTCTTGGTCGAAACCCTTGTGGTTTCTTGGTGGTCTTGTGAACTACCTCAAGTTGCTAGCACAACTAAGGTAGTTCTCCCGAAGTTGAGAGATTGTGTTCATGTGGATACGAATAGAGGCACGGACACTTGAACGTGCAAGAGATCCGGCGCATCTTGGACGAGCGGGATAAGCAAAGGGCACGCTCCAAAGGTATACACTGTAGATGATATATTAGATAGATGAACTTCGTACGAGTTTTTCTTTCGCATGAATCGCTCGAGGGTTCTTGTTTCCGCTGCGTTTTGTGTTTTGGTGCCGGGAGAACCCAACACTTCACTCACTAGGATTTTATGCTCGACCCGCGGTTAGGTCTTCGTGCCAAGCTTCACTTACCAGGACTTCGTCCACCTAGCTTTACCAACTAGGACCCAGCTTAACTCACTAGGATTTCGCCCCCGATCCTCGACCAGGACTTCGGTGCCCTACTCTTGGCCAAGTTTTCAGGCCCAATTTCCTGAACCAGGACTTCGGTACCTAACACTCGACCAGGTCATTGTGCCTAATTGCTCGATCCAGGACTTCATGCCCAACTTCAATCACCATGACTTGGGTGCCTTGACATCTGATCTTGGCTAGACTTCTGACAAACATCAACATGGGATTGGTGCCGGTCGATAGAGGGGGGGGGGGTGAATATCGACTCAATCTTATTTGTCAGAACGTTATTGTTCGATCATCTTTCTATCAAAGATAGTACGTTGCAGAATATAAAATAAAATAAAGAAAACAGAAAGAAGGCCGACAAGCTGGATTTATTTACCTGGTTCCCAACCCCCCATGGTTAATACGTCTAAGGCCTATATACTCGGCGTGAGTCCACTATTGGTCTCATTTTCGGAATTTTCGGAGGTGGAGAATACCTGTCTTACAGTTTGATTACAATCACAAAATGATAAATAAATATAACTCCTAAATTAAATCAAAACAAACAAAAAAATCTTGGCCAACTCTAGAAGTCCGAAGCACCACATACATCTTCCTAGAGCCTCCTTGGTTGTAGAATTTTATCATAGCGCATTTTCTTCACACAGAATCACTAAGCGGAAAGAAAACCTGGTTGCTTGAAGTGAGGGGTCGAACCCCTTTTTATACAACCATCTTGGGCGCTTAATAAGCCTCTGGGGTGCCTAACAAGCGGTCAAAACTTCATCCGTAACAGCTGAATCAGCGCAGGGATAAGCATCCCTTCCTAGGAACTTGATAGCACTCAGGCGCTTGGGAAGCTCTCAGGCGCCTAGGTTACCAGGCGCCTGATTCATCCCAGGCACCAGGGAACCCCTTTCCCTGGTCTTGTTTGTTCTATGTTTGCTCTCCTATCTTGCCTCCAACTCCAGGTACCTGCAAGATAACAAAACACACAACAAACAGACAAACAATCTTATGCCCAAGTTTATTCATTATGACTTTTGGATTTCAATCGAAATCCTAGGTCAAACCGACGCCTACTGTTCCTGTTGGTTAACCTTGGCGGTTTCCAAGACAACCACGTCGTCGTATCCGAGAGACCTTTCTATAGCCACAGATTAAAACTTTAAGACGAATAGAGAATTGTCCCTATAACGACCGATTCGTCGTCGTGTTAGTTATTCCAAGTCACAACTTAGCCACAAAGGCTTTGAAACTTTCCGGATTAGCTAACCGCGGAAAAGACGACGATTTGGATCGCCGATTTTTGTGTTTATCTTCGGGGTCCAGTTAATTATTATTATCTAACTTTTCAAGTCTAAATAATAATTAAACAAACATGAAATGACAAGGCAAAGCATAATAGCACAATAGAACATAGCATAACGAAAACTGAGCCCGGGAGAAATATACCTCGCCGTTTAACTCGTAGTCTTCTATCCTATGCCCCGGCCCACTTGGACGTCGTGTGGGCGACGATCTCCCAAGTCGTGGAGTCACCAAGGCACGCAAACCAATCCTTTCTTTTTCTCCTTCCCTTGCGCCAAGAGACAAAACCCTAGTCCTAGGGTTTTGCTTCTCCACCCATCGCTCCTTCAAGGAGAACCAAGGTGATGTCGAGAGGATAGAGTCCTCTCCTTCACCTCCACTAAGCCAACCTCTTTCTCTTCTTCCTATCTTGCGGCAGCAACACCACAAGGAAGAAAACCTCTTGGCACCTCCCTTTTCTGGTGACAAACACCAAAAGAGAGGAACCTTCCTCGCCGGCGCACCTCGCTTTTCTTCCTTTGCTTCCGCATGCCACAGCTGGAGAAGAGGACTCCTCTTCGCCTCGTGCACGTCCTCAGTCGAAGCTAGGAAAGAAGGAAGCGAAAAGAAGGAGGAAAGCACTCCCTTACTCCTTCAATGCCGACGCCGACTCCTACCCTTTGCGCCACCACACTTCTCCTCCCTCCCTTCTTGCCGCACGCCACCAAGGTATGGAGAAGCTACTCCCTTTCTCGGTGATCCACAGCGACCTCGAAGGAGCGAAGAAGAAGACACGAGGAAGAAGGGCCGAGCCCTTCTCTTCCTATGGTTACCGGCGCCCAAGGGTGTAGAGGAGAGGAAGATTAGAGATTCGAGAGAGGGAGAGGTGGGGTTTATATAGGGGTTTAGATAGTTTTAATTGGAAAAAATTTCCAATTAAACTTGGATTGTTTATAAAAATTTATATAGAATAATTCCATAATTAATCTAATGATTAATTATTTTAATACAACCAAATTTTTATATATAATAATTCCATAATTATTCTATGATTAATTCCTTAATTAATTTTGAGATTAATAATTAAATTAATATCAAATTAATTCCTTAATTAATCTTTGATTAATTATTTAATTAATTTGAAAATTAATAATTAATTCGAAATGAATTCCTTAATTAATTTGGCTTTTTAATCATAACTCTAATGGGGCTTTATTGGGCTAGGATAGGGACCATGAGGTGGAGTTGGTTCTTCGCCCTCTAATGGATCCAAACCCGATCCATTCCACTAAAGGATTCCATTGTACTTCCTCACCAACCCCCATATTTACATATGGGATGCACCTATTACAAGCTGTCCATCTCCCCGTGTTTAAGATATCGCATGCCTGATAATTAATTCAATTTATTGATAATCAAATTAATTATCTTCTTGATCCTTTGTTAGTACGACTCAACCTTTTCGGCATGCCGGACCATAGTCCACTTGCAAAATTTGGCATGACGATCCTCTTGAGCTCACCAAGGGGGCATCATCACCCTGACTCTTCAGGACACGGATTCCGTCAATAATTCAACGGCACATCATGTTATTAATATTATTTCCTAACTTACCGGGTCTATCGATCTAGCAGAATAGATCTCGCCTGATCCTGGCCTTGCCTACAGGTAGGGGCATAGGTCGGGCCCACTGGCTAGCCTGGCGCCATGAAGGCCTGACCGACGGGGCAATCGCCAGAGCGCCAGGTAGGTCCCCGCTCCTGTATGCCCCTCCAAAGGGGAGAGGGGAGATCGGATCCATCAGACCATCGACGAAGGGTGGTCGGGCCACCTTTTAGCCGGCTGACCTGGCAAATGCCTAGTTCCCCATACTAGCTTAACCCGACCTGGAACCAGGTTTGGCACCACCAACAGGTAGATATCCGCACTCCCTCCCTTGGGGGACATCACTCAGACCGGAGGTCCGACTCGGGTCAGATTCGTCTCGTGTTAACCCCCGATTCAGGGCGTACCCTGCGCTCCCCACCCCCCTCTCTCTAACTAGCCGGACGCGTGGCGGCCCACGCTCCCTAGTCCTTACCCAACTCAGTCCTAGGCAGGCGGACCTGCCAGTCGGCACTCGGGGTACGGGCTATCTCGGCTACGCCCTGCACATCCTTACATCCAGGGTACGACCCTATTAACGGGGTTCCTCACGCCTTACCTACCTCTGACATCCTCTCGCAGTCAGTCCGCGCATCCAGTACCCTCGTACTGCACACTCGGTACTCACGTACCGTCAGAGCACCCTCCGTCATGCCGCGTCGCTCCTCGGTGCTCCCTATGAGCTGACAGCCACCTCACCCTTGTCCCATCAGTGCGAACAAGGATTGTCAGCTCCCCCGGTCATATAAGCTTGGCACTCCCCCTACCACAGGTACGCGCGCGCGAGTTCTCGCATCCCTGGCCTCATTTTCGATTCAGTTTCCCATATGCCTTCGGAGACAGACTTGACCATCGGAGTGCCTGACCGGGGATTTCCTCGGCGGGTCCGCTGATGGCCTTCATTTTGTAGGAACATGGTAGGGCGCGGTCGACAACCGGCCACCTCACTGCCTCGCGACACCTGCGAGGCCCACCTGGCCCGTGGGACCGCCACCCCACTTAGTGACAGGATCAAATTTGGTGCTAGAAGGAGGGACACCAGCAGCCTGATCGGAAGTGGAAATGGGGGATCCATATGGGTTTCAATGGTTAGCGTTCCCTGGGAATGTGAGCCCTTCTTCATCTGCTTTCACAAGAGTCGTTAGTGCACCGAAGGCCTTGGAGCGGATCCCTTCGGGGCAGTACCTGATCTTTCCTTTTTTGTAGCAGGACGGATGAGGGAAAGTATGTATGCTATATTTTTGGCACATCTGATGTCTGGCTTTCTGGATGTACCTCGTATATTCTATGCATCTTTATGGTCCGGCCTTCTGAATAGGGCTTATCCGCGCCCCACATAGTTTGAAACCTGGATATATTTTATACACTCACCGCATGTCTGGAAAGTGGGATCTTCTGGAGTATATCTCATCTATTTGGTGTGCCCTTTAGGAATGGGTTTTCGGTAAAACAACCGTTGCTGCATTACCCTCGGCGAGGCTCTCAAGCGGCGCGTGGCAGCCCAAGCTCCCTGGGATGCCCTCGACCGGGAAGCCTCAGCGAGGCTCTCAAGCGGTGCGTGGCGGCCCACGCTCCCTGGGGTGCCCTCGACCGGGAAGCCTCGGCGAGGCTCTCAGGTGGCGCGTGGCGGCCCACACTCCCTGGGATGCCCTCGACCGGGAAGCCTCGGCGAGGCTCTCAGGCGGCACGTGGCGGCCCATGCTCCCTGGGATGCCCTCGACCGGGAAGCCTCGGCGAGGCTCTCAGGCGGCACGTGGCTGCCCATGCTCCCTGGGATGCCCTCGACCGGGAAGCCTCGGCGAGGCTCTCAGACGGCGCGTGGCGGCCCATGCTCCCTGGGATGCCCTCGATAGGGAAGCCTCGGCGAGGCTCTCAGGCGACGCGTGGCGGCCCACGCTCCCTGGGATGCCCTTGACCGGGAAGCCTCGGCGAGGCTCTCAGGCGGCACGTGGCGCCCCACGCTCCCTGGGATGCCCTCAACCGGGAAGCCTTGGCGAGGCTCTCAAGCGGCGCGTGGCGGCCCACGCTCCCTTGGATGCCCTCGACCAGGAAGCCTCGGCAAGGCTCTTAGGCGGCGCATGGCAGCCCACGCTCCCTGGGATGCCCTCGACCGGGAAGCCTCGACGAGGCTCTCAGGCGGCGCGTGGCAGCCCACGCTCCCTGGGATGCCCTTATCCGGGAAGCCTCGGTGAGGCTCTCAGGCGGCGCGTGGTGGCCCACGCTTCCAGGGATGCCCTCGACCAAGAAGCCTCAGCTCTATGAAAGCCTTTTCCCTCGGATCGGCTCTTGGTTAGGCGCAGGGCGATCCATGCCACCCGAGAAGTCACTCGGCCGAGCGGCCTTCTTCTTGCTCTACGCAAGCCTTTTCCCTCAGATCGGCTCTCGGTTAGGCGCAAGGCGATCCATGCCACCCGAGAAGTCACCCGGCCGAGCAGCCTTCTTCTTGCTCTACGCAAGCCTTTTCCCTCGGATCGGCTCTCGGTTAGGTGCATGGCGATCCATGCCACCCAAGAAGTCACCCGACCGAGCGACCTTCTTCTTGCTCTACGCAAGCCTTTTCCCTCGGATCGGTTCTCGGTTAGGCGCATGGTGATCCATGCCGCCCGAGGGGTCACTCGACCGAGCGGCCTTTTTCTTGCTCTACGCAAGCCTTTTCCCTCGGATCGCCTCTCAGTTAGGCGCATGGCGATCCATGCCACCCATGAAGTCACCCGGCCGAGCGGCTTTCTTCTTTCTCTACGCAAGCCTTTTCCCTCGGATCGGCTCTCGGTTAGGCGCAGGGCGATCCATGCCGCCGAGCGGCCTTCTTCTTGCTCTATGCAGGCCCTTCCCTTGGATCGGTTCCCGGCCGGACATGCCACGACACAAGTTGCTCGCCCCTTAATCAGCTGTCGGTTCGACCATCAACTGAGAGGCGTGACCCCCGCCCGGTGCATCGCCCTAAGCTCATGGGTGGGCAAAATATCCCCTAAACTGCCATCCTTTAACCAAGCGCACCTCATCAAGCCCTCGAAAAATCTGAATGGCCAGCTCGAGTCCGAGATGCCCGCCAGGCTCGCCTAAGTCAGGGGCTCTAAGGGAACATCTCCTGTGTCTAAAAGCCCGAATCGTCGAGGTGCTAGCATGCGTCACCTCCCCTGCCAAAGGAGAGCAACCGACCCCACCATCGTTCTAGCAACCACTATGCCAAAGTACAAACACGAGAAAAAGAAGGCGAAAAAAGGGGAAAAAGCAACATCCATGATGGACCGTTTGGCCCTCGCCTACATCAGGTAGAAAAACGGGGCAGGCCTATAACTAGAAAATGGACATCGAAGGTTGCGGCAAGACTCCACTTGGCGCCTCGCCACGCCCATCACGAGTCGCCTGCGCCTTGGCCTTCCGAACCTCGCGGCGTTAGCGCCTCCATAAAAGGTTGCTTTGGCAGGTCGCCAGTTCATCGTCTTTGGCCTTCAAAGCGGTAAGCAGTGTAGCAGCCGATTGGTTGGCCTCCAGAAGATCTACCTGGACCTTGGCTAGCTCAGAGCCCGCCCAAAGTTCACGAGTCCGAGCTTGGTGCTCGCTCAGCTCCAAATAAGCTAGCTGTTGACGCAATTGAGCCTCAGAGGCTTGAGCTGCTAGCTCTGTCAAATGATTTTGAAGTTGCGCCTCATCATGGGCAGCCTGTTCCCGCAGGGTCGCATTCTCAGAGCGCAGTGCATTCTAAGCTTCATCACTTGGTGGGGGCCAGGTGCAACGAAGCTGAGTTTCCAGCGCCTCCCGACGGGACTCTAACTGACGGAGGGATCAGTTTTGGGTGGCGAAGGAAACACCCATGTCATACAGGGCCCCGGTCAATTGCAAAAGGGGGCAGGGGTTAATTAGAAAAGGCCAAGTGAGTGGATGGCTATCAGAGAAACATACCCGACATGCGTCCGCAACTAAGCCATCAATGCGGGCGATAGGGTCATGATGATCAAAGGACCGAAGACCTTGGTACACGTGGTCGCTCAAAGGAGCATGTAGGTGAACCACTCTAGCTGAGCCTAGTGGTTCTGGATTCGAGAAATCGAAAGCAGCGGAAGGATCCGCTCGCGAAGGAAGAACGAGATGTATCGGGCGAAGATCCGGAGTCTGGTTAGGAACGGAAGAGGAAGGGGAAAGGGACACCCCTACAGTCGAGCTAGCAGAGACAAGGGAGGCGGAGGGGTGATCAAGCCCTGGGGCTAAGGAAACAGGAGTGCACGGTACCAAAGAAGCGGGAACCCCTGGCAGAGGAGCAGGGGGAGGAGGGGCTGTCGGCTACCTAGGAGGGACGAGTGGGAATGAAGGAGGCGTAGGTAGGATATCCCCGGCATCGAGGGGTGCCAGGACAACCAGCACCGTCGCCAGCGGAGCAGGCAGGCTCGCTGCAGCAGAAGGAGAGAGAATCTCTCGGGAAAAGGCAGGTGCAACACCAGGAGAAGAAGAGCAGTCATGAGAAGGGTCCAGGAGATGATTGGGCTTGCGGGCTAAAGGATCTGAGGGCAAAACCTCAATATCAGAATCTTGGGCCTCCTCCCCTGGCACCTCGCCCTTATCTGTGGAGGAGGCGGCGATAGGGTTTGACGCCGGAGAAGGAGACATCGGGGTAACTGGCGGAACGGTATTGGAGAAGACAGGAAGGGGCTCCGAAAGCAAGGCGACCATTACTGCCCTATATCTAGCTGACCTCTCTTGTGCCTCTGTCCTGATAAAGCCGCGCAACATCCTAGAGAGACCGCTAAGACACCAGGGGAAACGGGGGGAGGAAAAATGGGAAGACGAAGGAATACGAAGAAGAGACATAAGCAGTAGTCGCTGGAGCCTATATAGGCAGCGGCCATTAATCGCAACCGTTGGTAGAAGGATCGTGGGCGACAGCCGATCCTACGGCCGGGCAAAGAGGCAGGGGCAAGAAATGCGAAAGGACAACAAGGGATCAGCCCAAGACAGAATGGCGGTAAGATAACTCCTGAGAGGCCTATAATCGGAGGACATGGGGCCCTAAATGAACTGGGAGCCGGAAAGATAAGTAGGATGATGGTTAATCTGGCGACTCGAGCAAGAAGGAAATGGGGGTAACCAAAACTGCCACGGGCAAGCTCCCGCTACCACCTTGGCTCGGGCCCCGAGCGGACGCGTGGCGGCCCACGCTCCCCGGGTTCCACTCGGCCAAGAAGCCAAAAATGCCACGGGCAAGCTCCCGCTACCACCTTGGCTCGAGCCCCGAGCGGATGCGTGGCAGCCCACGCTCCCCGGGTCCCACTCGGCCAAGAGGCCAAAACTACCACGGGCAAGCTCCCGCTAAGACCTTGGCTCGAGCCCCGAGCGGACGCGTGGCGACCCACGCTCCTCGGGCCTCGATCGGCCGAGAGGCTAAAATTTCTGCAAGCTACTTGTCCCTAGGCCTCTTCGCCAGAGGTCTTGATCGGGGGATCAGGTTCTCATGTTAAGACACGAGCCCGAATCCTGAGCATACTTCATCATGACCAAAAGGAAACACAACTCAAATAAGCAAAAAAGAAAGCGCCACATTTGATGGCTCAGGCGCTTTACAAAGTCCGGGGCAGGGAGCCCCTCGGGCATAAAGAAACGGAAAATCCAGAAACACTTGCTTCACTCGAAGAGTTGGTCGGTTACGGAGAGCAGGCCCTCACATAAGTCCAAGAGCGAAACTGTGTAGGGAGGCATATCAAGAGATAAATACCCGCCGAGCCTAAGCTGCCTGACCACGTTAAGGTCGTATTGCATCATCACATCCATAAACCGTCGGGAAATCTTGGCAGCATGGGTCGGATCATTCAGACACGCCAAGCGGTGGTCCTTTAATCGGCCCGCCTCAGCCTCTTTGTAGGCGTGCAACTCCGCCAGCTCAGCCTGCAGGGCAGCCCAAGATGCCTCCCGTTCACGGAGATCCCCCAATTCTGCTTGAGCCGCATCCCATGCCGGATGGAGGCCCTGCAAATCCTGAAGTTGGCTCCTGAGTGAATCCGTGCTTTGCTTCTCAGCTGCTAGCCATGCCCGAAGGGGTGAAATCTCCTCATTATCCCAGTGGAGGTATGACTTGGCTCTCAGGAGCTCCGTCTCTAACTCGCCTTTGCGCTTGCGATCATGGAGGTGGGCTTGCTCAACCTGGATCACCCGTTCTTGCGCGCGGACCACCTCGGCATCAGCAGCAGCAATCTGAGCTTTGGCGATCTCCAGCTCCTCCTGGGTCTGGCATAATGTAACACCCCAAAATTTTCCCATATGAAATATTATGAATTCATGAAACATTATTATTATTATGAAATTTCATGATGGGATTGACTTAATGGGCTTGGATGTGGATTAGTGCAAAATGTGATAAAAAGGAAATGTAGAAAGGAGGAAGCAAAGATTGAACCTTGAACCTCCTAGTTGCACTAATCATGTCATAACCATTGCACCAAGCCATGTTACTTGATGGGAGAATAAGAAACATGCTTGTTAAAGCTAGGGAAGTGAAGAGACATGTCTCTTCATGAGAAAAGTATAAATAAGAGAAGGAGAGGTTGGAATAACTTCCTCTCTTCTTCTTCCTCACTCTCCCCACCGAAATTCATCTTCTTCTCCCTTTCAATTTTCGAAAAGTAAACCCTAGGGTTCTAACCCTAGGGAATTGGAAGGAAGAAGACCATCCAAAGATCTTGCCCTCTACTAGGGCCAAAGGTTCTAGGGAAGTGCTAGTAAGGAGAACACTCACCCTCCTTCATCCAAGGGTACTCTAAGGGTTTAGAGAAAGTGAAAGTCAAGCGAAAGGATGTAAGTATCCCCTCGCCTGCAGTGTAATAGTTGTGTATGATTCTTTTTCTTTTGTGGTTTTTAAAAACTAGGGTTTTACCTTGTGTAAGTTTCGGCCAACACCCAAAGAGGAGACTTTGGTTACTTCTTGATGCATGAGGAGAACCCTTGAGACTTAGGGTATACCTATATGTTGATTTCCATCAAGTGGTGATAACAAAAATTAGGGTTGCACCCCCCTACAAGTTTCGGCCATGGAGGAAAAAATTGGGGTTTAGGGATTGTATGATTTCCTATGATGTATCCATGTTTAGTAGTGTAGACAAAGTGTTTGTGTAAATGTTTGTGTGAAACCTAAGTTCAAGAACCCTAGTTTACCCTACCCTTGAGTTTCGGCCAACCCTAGAGGGATTAGGGTTTAGGGTTGCATAATTATCCTATGATGTAATTTATGTTTAATAAGTTGCATGAAATGTATGTGAAGGTGAAACTACCCTACGAGACATGATTATGTTTAGTAAGATGATATGTATATGTATGTGATGTCTAAATGAAATGCTTGATTGGAAATCTCAAGGTTCCCTAGTATGTGATATTCGGCCAAGGCATGAACATTAGGGATTGTGAAGGTGAAACTAACCTATGAGACATGGTTATGTTTAGTAAGATAATATGTATATGCATGTGATGTTAAATGGAATACTTGATTTGGAAATCTTAATTTCCCCTAGCATGATTTTCGGCCAAGGCATGATATATTAGGTTTGTCAAAGTTGATTTCCCCATGATGTATGCTATGCTTAGTATGATACATGATGTATATATATATGATATTTGTATGGGATGTTTGATGTCAAAAAACCTAAGCTACCCCTACCCTTGATTTTCGGCCAAGCCCTAGGTTTAGGGTGAGGAAGGGTTAAATTAAACCATGAAGTAGGATATGATATGAATATGATTGATGTGACCAATTTTGTCATATATAAGTATGTGTAAGCGCTTGAAATGTGATGTATGTATGAGCATGTTTATATAGCCCATGGGGCACCCTTTATGAATTGCATGTGATATGTATGATAAAATTCTTGAAAGGATACTCCATTAAGTATGGGATCAAGAGCACCCCTTATGTAACGCCCCAAAATTCCCATTTTTAGTTCTTAAAGTCCTTAGAATTATTTAAAAATGGTTTAGAAATATTCTAGATATTTTTAGGAATTTTTAGAATATTTTTATGGAATTTTCCGAGTCCGTTTGGTATTTTAAAAAAAAAAGGGAAAAGAAGGAAAAACCACTTAAGGGCAGCCGGTGGTTCGAACCCACAACCAGCGCGAGACAAGGCAAACGCGCGACCAGCTGGGCTAGGGTATCAAACACAACAAGGGACGGAGAGAAGTGTATTTAAGGTATAGTTAGGTTGATCCGCCCCTTAAGTATAAGTAGATAATTAAAGAGAGAAGTTTTATTTCTCTCCTCTCCAAACCCTCACGCCGACCTCCTCTCCTCTCTTGGGCGACGCCGACCAACACCAAACCATAGAGGGCCGGCCAAAGCTCTCCTCAGAGAGATATTCCTATATTCGGGATCCCCGCGACGAGAGGAACGCGTAGGCGTGAAGAATTCTCCGAGATCTCAAGTTTCTCCCGAGCTCTAGACGTCAATCTTGGTTGTAAGTCCAAGATATCAATGTAAGTACTGCTCACCTGCAGTAAGAGGCAGTTTTTCCGCGAGAATTTCCTTTAAAAGTTTTAAAAGAGATAGTTTCTTTAGTTTATGATTTTTGGCATGTGATATTAGTTCATTATATGTTTGAATAAGTTGATTAAGCACCCTATATGAGATTAGGGCTAAGAAAAGTTATGAGAAAAGAAAAGAGAAGATAAAGATAAGAAAAGAAAAGGCCAAGGCCTTAAGAAATCCCCAAAAGTCAAGACTTAGGGATTTTAGCACGCAAGGTGCTCGAGAAAATGCCAAGGCATTTACAGATAAGAAAGAAAAGAAAGAAAAGCTATTTTATTTTCTAAGGCCAGTACCCGGCGTCCAAGGGCGTCGTTAAAGAAATCCAGGTGTCCAATTCCAAGGTCTTGGCCCTGGTAGACCAAGGTCTGCTCTATTAGGATTGGTGGCTCGCTACCCCAACCTTTTAGGGAACGCGCATATGAGATGGTACTTACGTCTTCGGTGGATCCAAGTGATTATTATTTTCAAGTATATGCTTTAGCAAAGTTTCTAAAGTTTAAAGAGTTTTCAAAAGTTAAAGAATAGCTAAAGTTTCAAGTTGAGCCAAGAGAAGTAAATTGAGATTTATTATTGCTTGAGTATGTATGTTTTGAGTTATACATGTCCTTAGTTTTCTTTCAAGCATATTAGTATCTCATATGATTTTCATATTGTTCTAGAAGCATGTTTGCACATTTCGAGATTTTGTGAGCTAGATAGTACTTACTAAGCTTTTTGCTTACTAGTTGCATTTCCTCTTACTGCAGATAAAGGTAAAGGCAAGCAATTCTGAAGGAAGGCGACGAGGCGGTGCTGAGTAAAGTGTGTGTGGTGGCTGATTTTGGAGAGATCTTTGAGACGAGACAATTTAGTTATTTGAATTACAATGTTATAGTTTATTCAAATTTCAAGTCCTTGCTTTATGGAGTTTTGCGAACATTTAAGCTTTGAATAGTTTTACATGCTCAATTCTTAGGGTGAAGATTCCATGTCATTTCATTTAGCATATATATCCTTATGATGGCATTGGATGAGTAGAAGTGTGAGTAGTTGGAAATATTGATACTTTGTTAGAAATATAGATGTTTGTGCCAAGATAGTATCAATTTCTTTTGAAGTAAGTTTTATTGCTTAAATACGTTTAGAAAAGTTGCATCCATATCTCATAATGCTTTAGCAAGGTTATAAAACATGTATTTGGTGTTAGGAATGCATAGGAGTCAAGATTGGTACAAACTTTAGTGTTAAAGTTCATATAACTTGAATAGTTTATTTTCTTCCGCAAAAGTCCTAATTTCAAGTTTATGGATTGATTTTGTTTGGCTAAATTGTTTAGAAAACTGGCATAGAGTATAGAAATGGTATCATAGTTTCATATGGCTCGAAAATACATGATTGGTGGACCTTTGAAGCAAGTGCCGAAACCTGTAAATTCAGAATTCAGGCCTATCAGTCGACTGATGCAGTATCAGTCGACTGATACCCGAAGGTTGAGTTGGGTGAGGCAGGTTTCAATAAGTATCATTTTACGAGTTTTTGAGAAAGGAAGTGTGACATGGTATCATGCATGACTACTTAAGTTAGAATATCATTTTTTAGATGGATAAAAAAAAAAAGATTTCCGCATTTTTAGTCGTGCATTAGAGTCGAGAAGTAGAGACAAGTAACGATCCATCTAAGGCAGAGAAGGTGGGTCGCTACAGGTGGTATCAGAGCAGTTCCCATTCTCCAGCATCACACACACATCAGCATCAACCTTGCCGTCTTCAAGTAAGAAAGCTTTAAGTTTCAGTTTTTCTATTGCTCCTTTACTTAACTTCAGTATAGAGAAATGCTTAAGTACTTACTCATATGTGCATAGAACAAGGAAGCATGTTTAATACCTTAGTACCACGGAATCATGTTTAATCCCTAGAATGGATATTAGAGAAATGCTTAAGTACTTACTTGATTTGCCCAAAAGTAAGTTTTGGGATTATGGCACGCATGGTGCTTGATAAAAGTTTTGAGTAAGACCAAGGTCTTACTAAGCCCTAGAACGAGTTCTAGGACTAAGAAATGAGATAAGAATCAAGACCAAGGTCTTGTTATATCCTAAAGCAAGTTTGGGAACATTACCATTAAGTGTTAAGTTATACATTTGAGGACGTCCTAGAAAGGCCCAAAACGAGGAGCAAGCTCCTAGAAGGCAAGAAGCGTACCTCATTCAGTAGGAGAAACTGAAGCAGGGAACTTCCCAGGCACAAGCAAACCATGGGATGCTTAAGCATGGTTCAAAACGTTGGAAAGAATAGTAGGGCTACTGGACTGGCATGAGGTAGAGAAGATAAAGTGTGCATCTTTCTGCCTTACGGGAGATGCTAGAATATAGTGGAAGAGAGTCAAGGCCAAGAGAATGTCAGCCAGATGACATGGGCCGACTTCGAGACTGAGTTCTTCGAAGAATACTCTCACATGCAAGTAACCAACAAGCATTATGATGAATTCACGGAGTTCAGACAAGGAGAACTATCCGTGGATGAAGCAGTGAAGATGTTTAAGCGGTTAGCTCATCTGTGCCCAGAGCTAGTTAGCACAGAAAAAGAGATAGTTAGGCTAATGCTCAAGATGTTAAGGCCTGAGATAGCGTTGAAGGGGGGGCTAGCGGTGTTAAGAGGCTGCAAACCTCCGAGGAACTAATAAGTAGTGCTTTGATCATCTGAGCACTACTTAAACAGTATAAAGGCCACCAGAAAGGTTGAACGATGAAGTTCTTAACAACCTTACCGTCAGGGGAAGTAATGGCCTCTACTGAGAGGCTAAGGGCAGTATCAATCTAGATTTCCAACCGAGAGCTCTACAGTGACTTGTTAGTCCTTGAGATGAAGGATTACGATGTCATTTTAGGAATGGACTTCTTGAGCAAGTATAATGCTTCTATAGACTGCCGCAAGAAAAAGTCAAGTTCACACCAGAAGCAGAACCTTCGGTTGAGTTTATTGGAGACCCAAGGAGAAAGATAAATAGGTTCCTACCTACCTTACAAGCGCAGAGAATGTTAGAGAAGGGGTGCTCTGGTTTCTAGCTCATATAGTGGATGCGAGTCAAGGAGAAGGATTGAAGAGAGAAGAAGTGAGGGTAGTCTGTGACTATCCTGAGGTGTTTCCTGAAGAGTTACCAGGACTCCTCCCAATCGGGAAATTGAGTTTGAAATTGAGTTGGCCCCAGGAACCAACCCAATTTCGAAGGCACCTTATCGCATGGCACCAGCAGAACTGGAAGGATTACAAGACAATTGCAAGAGTTGCTTGACAAGGGTTTCATCCGCCCTAGTCATTCACCTGGGGAGCTCCTGTACTTTTCGTCAAGAAGAAGGATGGGTCTATGCTCTGTGCATAGACTACAGAACTCTGAAAAGGTAACCATCAAGAACAATATCCTTCCTAGAATAGATGATTTATTTGATCAACTCAAGGGGCTACAGTGTTCTCGAAGATAGACCTGCGTTCTGGGTATCATCAGCTAAGGTTAAAGAAAGTGACATCCCCAGGACGGCCTTCAGGACAAGATACGGCCACTATGAATTTTAGTAATGCCTTTTGGAGTAACCAATGCTCCAGCAGTCTTCATGGAGCTGATGAACCACATCTTCAGGGAGTATCTCGATAAATTCGTCATTGTATTTATTGATGATATTCTCATATACTCACAGACTCCAGAGGACCATGCTACACACTTGAGGATAGTGCTGCAGATCCTTCAGCAGGAGAAGCTCTATGCAAAATTCTCAAAGTGTGAGTTTTGGCTAGATCAGGTGACCTTCCTAGGTCACATTGTATCCAAAGAAGGCATTCAAGTTGATCCAGCCAAGATAGAAGCAGTCAGCAACTGGTGTAGACCCAAGATGCCAGTGAGATCAGAAGCTTCTTAGGCCTGGCAGG
Source organism: Boesenbergia rotunda (assembly GCA_024364735.1). NCBI lineage: Eukaryota > Viridiplantae > Streptophyta > Magnoliopsida > Zingiberales > Zingiberaceae > Boesenbergia > Boesenbergia rotunda. The sequence continues at coordinate 569 of JAGFNQ010000418.1, read as the reverse complement.
ATATTACAGAAATTTGTGGGAGACTTTTCCAGATAGCCTCTCCACTCACAGCCTTGACCAGAAAGAACAAGAAGTTTGAATGGTCAGATAATGCGAGCACAGTTTTCTAGAGCTGAAGAAGAGACTGACAGTGCTCCCATCCTGACTGTTCCAGAGAGTGACAAGGCCTTTGACATCTACAGTGATGCATCCAAGATGGGCCTTGGAGCTGTCCTCATGCAAGACGGTAAAGTAATAACATATGCCTCCAGACGCTCAAGGACTACGAGAAGAATTATCCCTACGCCATGACCTTGAGCTAGCAGCTGTGGTTTTTGCACTGAAGCTCTGGAGACACTACCTGTATGGAGTGCAGTGCAGAATCTTCACAGACCATCAGAGTTTGAAGTACTTCTTCACTCAGAAAGATCTGAATATGAGACAGCGCAGGTGGCTAGGAGTGGGTCAAAGATTAATGACTGTGAAATCCTCTACCACCCAGGTAAAGCTAATAAAGTGGCAGATGCACTGAGCAGAAAATCCTGTGCAGCACTGATGTCCCTATCATCACTGTCTCTACCACTTCAGAA
>JAGFNQ010000417.1:749474-800997 GCA_024364735.1 Boesenbergia rotunda | reverse complement strand
AGACATTTGAGATTCTAAGACATCCGGATATTTGAATGTCTCCTATTCCTATGACCTTAAGGCTTCCATTGTTACCAAATGATACATTACCTCTACTCTTCTTGTGAAATGTGGTAAACAATGATCTATCCCCGGTCATGTGTTTGGAGCATCCACTATCAACGAACCAAGTTGATAGATGCTCCCCCTCAATCACAACCTACACAATTCGAAAAATAGAAGTCTTAGGTACCCAAACCTTGGGACCTAATGCATCAACTAAACATGACTTAGGCACCCATGCCTTGACAACTTTCTTTTGAGTCTTGGGTGTCCTAGATTGTCTCATGTCAGTCCTAGACATGAGAGATACAAAAGAGGGTTCCTTAGGGCGGTAACCAATACCGACCCTATTGTAGACCGCTCTTTGGGCATTCAAAATCATATCTAAGGTCTTAGAGCTATTTGAGAATTTCCCAAGAATATTCTTGAGCTTCTCAACTTCACTCTTCAAGGATTGGTTTTCCTTTACTAACCCATTATCATGCAAATCACTGATTTCCTCAACCTTAGAGAATTTCAGGCTTACAATCTCATGTTTCAAATATTTAATTTTATCTTCTAGTAATTCAACATGCAAGTCATCAATGTTATCATCCCTAAAGGCTTTCAATTGATCAATCTCTAATTGCAATGCTTTAACTTTATTTTTGGATTTCTTAAGCATACTAGTTAAACATGCAATTGCTCTATAACATTTTTCAAGCTCGGGAGAAGTTACCTCTTCATCATCCGAAGATGATGAAGCCGCGTTTGAGGAGCTTGAAGCTTCTTCACTGCTCTCCTTTCCAAGAGTCATGAGAGCCACTTGCCTTGTACTCTTCTCCTCCTTCTCATCATCGGATGAACTAGAAGATGACTCATCCCAAGAAGCCTTCAAGGCTTTCTTCTTCTTCTTGGATTTCTCTTCTTTTCTTTTAGGTTTCTCCTCCTTTTTAAGCTTCGGACATTCATTCTTGAAGTGTCCTCTCCTACCACACTCAAAGCAAGATGCATTATTCTTATCAAGTTTGGATTCACTAGTATTACCTCTCCTCTTGAAACGTCGATCTCTTCGCATCATCCTTCGCACGAAGTTCGCCATTTCGGATGAAGAGGAGCCACTGCCATCTTCCTCTGAGTTTGACTCGGATTCGGAGGAGGATGAAGATGATGAGATCTCTTTCTCCTTCTTCTTCTCCTTCTTCTTCTTAGTGGTCCGGTCCCCTGCAACTAAGGCAATCCCCTTCTCCTTGGGGCCTTTGTTAGCCATTTCATGCAATTCCATCTCACAAAATAAGTCATCTAATTTTACAATAGATAAATCCTTGGATACTTTGTAGGCATCCACCATGGATGACCACAAAGCATTCCTTGGAAATGCTTTCAAAACATACCTAACAAGGTCGCGATTCTCGACCTTTTCATCAATTGAATGAAGTCCATTAAGAACTTCCTTGAACCGGCTATGGAGCTCACTTACCGACTCATTCTCCTTCATGGAGAGATTTTGAAGTTGATTGAGGAACAAGTCCCTCTTTGCAATCCTCGAGTCCCGGGTGCCTTCATGGAGCTCTATGAGTTTATTCCACAAGTCTTTTGCACTCGTGAAGGGACCAACCTTGATGAGTTGGTCTTTGTTCGTGCCACATTGTAGAGTGACAACCGCCTTAGCATCGCCTTCACTCTTCCTTGTTTGTTCGGCAGTCCACCGAGATGATTCGAGTTCCTTGCCTTCATCATCCTTAGGAGGGATGAATCCTTCCTTCACCGCGAACCACGTATGGATATCCATCTTCAAATAATATTCCATCTTTGATCTCCAATATTGGAAGTCGGCGCCATCAAAGAATGGAGGTCGGGTGGTGGAGAAGCCTTCTCTCAAAGCCATCTTGTTGAGAACTCTCGGTTGTTAAGCCGTAAACAGAGAACCTTGCTCTGATACCACTTGTTGGAAACGAGATGGCTATAGAGGGGGGGGTGAATATAGACAATCGCTTGCCCCTTGAAAACTTATCACGATTTCTGCAACTCAAATATCAGTAGCACAGCGGAAAGAATGGAAAACAGAGTATGCAGAAAAATAAATGAGAGCAAAGCACACACAACTAGCAAGATCGCTAACAAGGAGGGTTTACAAGGTTCGGGGATAACTTGCCCCTACTCCTTGGCGTGCCCTTGAGGTGGGCGATCCCTTGATCGTCGGCAGATCAAGCCCCGGTTAACACCGGATATGAAGCAACCTCCTTCTCGGTGGAGAAACCTCTCCACAGTGTGTTTCAAACAATGATATATAATGAGCACAATGACACAACAACAAGAAAGATCTTACTCAAACACTTAGCAAGGATTAAACACAGCAAGCTTCCCGAGCTCCACCCAGTGGCGATCTCACGCAGACCCCTGTCTGCTTCGTGTCTTCCCACTGTCGGACTCCCAGCTTCTTGTTTTCTCCTTCAAGCGCTCAAGTATGATGATTGCTTCTCAATAGCTTGCTTAGAATGGTTGAAGAACTCAAGAACAGTAAGCTTCTGGCAGCAGAACGCAAGAACACAAAGCAACTTCAAGAACTGCAAGTCATACTGAACTCAACTCTCGCGTTCCTTTTTGTTTCTCCGCCAAGCGACAGGTGACACCATCTCTGTAGCTCCCAGCTACTCAACTGCCAACGCCAGCCTCTACTGAGCTATCTCTGGACTCACTGAGCTCCTCATTCGAGCTCCAGTCTTAGCTCCAGTCCGCAGCTCGCCGTTGCAACCTGAGATGGGAAAAGGGACAAACCTGCTCTGAGGAAAGCGCGCTTTGACTTCTCCTAGAGTGTTTGAGTCCTCCCCTGTTACCTGAAACTCAATCAGAGCATTAGAGCAGAAGATCACGCAGCATATCACATATCAGAAAACATACATCAGCAAATCCGATACGATCAGACACTCTGACCGCGTCTGACAGTGAAATTTGAATTAAAGTGATCGGTCACCGGACCGATCCAGGGTGTGTGGATCGATCACCAGATCGATCCACTGCTTTGCTGGGATTCCCAGCTCTCGCAGCTATACACGCCTGATCGGTCATCAGACCGATCAGGGTGGATCCTGATCGGTCACCAGTCCGATCAGATTGGATCCTGATCGGTCACTCAGACCGATCAAAGAAGATGAATAGTTACTTTTTAATCAAACCCAAGATTCCTGATCGGTCACCGGACCGATCCAAGGCTCTGATCAGCAAGGGAACTCACTCACTGTTTGCTCCCTGATCGGTCACCAGACCGATCAGGAGCAAGACAGCAAGGAAGCAGCCTGCTCCCTGATCGGTCACCGGTCTGATCAGGAGCCACACAGTAGATTCCCAATCTCACTGTGCGCTCCCTGATCGGTCACCAGTCCGATCAGACATAGCTGGATCGGTCACCAGACCGATCCACTAAGGAGCAGCGTGCCAACAGTCCCTGATCGGTCACCAGACCGATCCAGTGACTCTACCCAGCCCTCCAAGCTAGGGATTCATCCACCTTAGCCCTCCAAGCTAAGGATTTTTCCATCTAACTCTCCAAGTTGGGAATTTGCACCTAACCCTCCAAGTTAGGACTTTTCACCTAGCCCTCCAAGCTAGGACTTTTCACCTAGCCCTCCAAGCTAGGACTTTTCACCCAACTCTTCCGAGTTAGAACATCATCCAACCTAGCCCTCCAAGCTAGGCACCTGACCCTCCAAGCCAGGACTTTTTCACCTAATTCTCCAGGATGGGAATTTGCACCTAACCCTCCAGGTTAGGACTTTTCACCTAGCCCTCCAAGCTAGGACTTTTCACCCAACCCTTCCGAATTAGGACTTTTCCAACACCTAACCTCCCAGGTTAGGATTTTCAACACCTAGCCCTCCAAGCTAGGATTTTCCACACCTAACCTCCCAGGTTAGGATTTTCCAACATCATGCCTAATCCTCGATTAGGACTTAATCATAATCATCACAATTATCACACCTAACCTCTCAGGTTAGGACTTTCCATATCATGCCTAATCCTCGATCAGGACTTAATCATAATCATCATAATCATCCTCCTAAACTGAAATCGTTGTCAACACCAAAACAACAATCAGGGCCAGACTGCATCAACAGACCTAACTCAATATCGGAGCATGATAGGTAGTTTGCTATACCTCACAGCTAGTCGACCTGATATTCTTTTTGCTGTGAGTATGTGCGCTAGGTACCAAGTCTGTGCCAAGGAATCTCATTTGATTTCTGTTAAAAGAATTTTGAGATACCTTAAGGGCACAATTAGAGTTGGTCTTTGGTTCCCCCGTACCGAGTCTTTTGACCTAATTGACTATACCGATTCCGACTATGCTGGTTGCAAGTTGGATCGGAAGAGCACAAGTGGGGGTTGCCAATTCTTAGGATCATCTTTAGTTAGTTGGTCAAGTCGGAAGCAACATTGTGTTGCTCTCTCCACGACCGAGGCAGAATATATCGCCATGGGAGAGAGTGTATCGCAATTGTTGTGGATGATACACACACTGGAGGACTACGGATTGACTACAAGGGTGTGCAAGTGTTGTGTGACAACATAAGCACAATAAACCTAACAAAGAATCCAGTCCACCATTCTAGGACCAAGCACATTGAAGTGCGACACCACTTCATTAGAGATCATATTGCTAAAGGAGATATTGTACTCTCACACGTAGAGTCCAAATCGAACCTAGCGGACATTTTCACTAAACCACTCTCCGAGAATGAATTTAGTTTCTTAAGGAGGGAGTTAGGAATGTGTCGTGCTTCATGTTGAGGCAATCGACCCTTAAATGATTGGAAGATCATGCTTTTGATGTGTGTGTTTGAATATGTTTAAGGTTAGAGTGTTATGTTGTATTTAATGTGTGTGATTGAGTTTGCAGGACTTGAGAATCACACATGGTGGACATATCCGAGGGACGAGAGCCGAGGGAGGAGAGCTCCAAGGGCAAGCCGGGAAGTGGACTTCAAGGGCACACGTGAAGGGTGGCATGGAGGCAAGCCAAGGGAAGGCTTGCGTGCGCATCCAAGGGACGATAGCCAGAGGAAGAGGACTTCAAGAGGCAAGCCAAGAGAGCAGACCTGAAAGCATACATGAAGGAGAAGGTTCGAAGTGGCTGAGACTAAACTGAGAGGTAGGGCAGTCGACTGCCAAAACTCACAGAGAGTTTTCGGCCTCGGACCAGTCGACTGCCCTTGGGGCAATCAACTGGTATACTCCGAAAACTAGCCGTTGGCTAGCAATTAATGCTAGGCCAGTCGACTGCCCCAGGGGCAGTCGACTGGTGCGGGGCTGGACAGACTGCGAGTTTGTCCTGTTCACCTATAAAAGGAGCACCTTTTTACACGTGAGCGATACGGTTCCGTACGACAACGAAGTGCTGCTCGTCTGAAAAGTGTCTTCTATTTCCTCTCTCATACTACTACATTCTGTAAAGAGGAAGATCACCACTGTAAAGGTTTCTCCACCTGAAGGAGATTTTTCATAGTGGAAGTGGTGCGCGGCGTGGATCCTTGGATTAGTCACCCATCTGGGTGGATACCAAGTAACTCTTGTTGTTAGCATTGTACTCATTTTCCTTTACATATTATTGTTTCCGCTCCGCTAATGACATTGTAGAGATCAAAACGAAAAAGTGCTATTCACCCCCTCCCTCTAGCACGCCAAAGCGATCCATCACTTCATAGGATTGAAAAGAAAGCAAAACCCTTCATGATTATTTCAAATTGTTGGGAAACAATTATTGGGCAACTTGGGGACATCTCATACAAATTATAAGGTTTAACAAAACGTTTTTGTTTGCTAGAAATGGGGTGAGATGCTAGGATCAACCTAATTACTTAAAATGTTAATGCATCCCTTGAGAAATTAGGTTGAAGAGATAATAATCATTAAGTTGACCAAGTATGGGGAAACCAATGCATAACACATGTATATTTGTCTCCATGATTATACTTGGACATTCCAATCAAGGAAACTTGATTGGAGACTTATTTTGATACAAACTTGTCTTAAATTGGATGAATGTTTTGATTAATCTTAACTTCAATTGGTTGGGTGTTTATGTTTACAATGGAGAGGTTGTAAATTCAATAAGGACGTTTGATTCTAGTTAAGGAATCAACTCTAGTCGAGAGAACACCTCAAATATCCATCTGATCGTATCAGATATCGAGAGGAAGTCTGAAACTGAGGTTTCTGAATCGTATCAGAAAATTTCTGATATCTGATCGGTCCACAGACCGATCAGGAGTGGTCTAATCGGTCCACAGACCGATCAGGGAGCTCACAGAACCCCGACTAATCTGTTCGGTCCCTGATCGATCCACCGACCGATCAGGGACCTCCCTGATCGGTCACCGGACCGATCAGGAGTTGGCCTGATCGGTCATCCTGACCGATCCACCTACGCTGTGAAAATTGTCAGAAACATTCTGTCCTGGATTTGTTCGGTCCACTGACCGATCTGGCCACCTTGGTGATCGGTCCACAGACCGATCAGAAGGTTTTCACAATTTCATGCAAACTCTCTGTTCGCTCCCTGATCGATCGGTAGACCGATCAGGGGCTTCCCTGATCGATCGGTAGACCGATCAGGGGCTTCCCTGATCGGTCACCCGACCGATCAGGACCCAGCTAGACTGATCAGGTGGAACCCTGATCGGTTTGGGCACCCCCAGATCAATCGATGATCCGATCGATTGCAATAAATTTGGTTGGTGGATCGGTCCACCAACCTATTAATTTCATCTCCTCATACCTCCAAACCCTAGTCGACCCCTCATTCTGCGCAGATCGAGCTTCCTCTCTTCTTCTCGCGAGTTCTGCGAACTTCCGCGTGAGAGTTTTTCCTCAGTTGGCGCTCGAGTTTTTCCTGCTCAAGCTTCCTGCGATTTGTCTCTGAGGGTCTTTGGGTGTGCGTTCTTGTGAGTTTGCGAGTCTTGTTTCTATGGATCGTTTCTCCCCTGCAAGTCACAACCGTGAGCTTCCTACAACTTCTTGTGTTGTGTCTGGGCTTCTCGGTTGCGAGCTTCTCTCGTTTCCTCTCCGCTTCAAGTTATCAAAACCTTCTCCAGCCAACGGAATGACACCTAAGTATGATTTCTTTTGTTTTCACCTTGTTTATTACTTTAGAAATTATGATTTTTGGGAACTAACCATAATGTTTCATTTTGTGGTTCATTTTGGTATGTGCCGTGACCTTGCTCTTAAACCATAATTTCTACACAAGGTATATCAATAAATTCATCAGAATCAATAAAGTGAGCACTAGGTACCTTTTTGAATTTTTCTGAACAAAGAGGAGAAATACTTACCTGAGCGTGCTGGATAATACCTGAAGGTGTGTCTGTGGTCTCCTCCTGGTCATGTTCATGCTCCTCTTCAGCCTCAGGCTCTGGTGGACAATCAACTGGTGATCCTTGGGTGCTTGCTTCCACCATGCAAGTCCCTACACTTTCTGGTTCATTCTCTGAATCTTGTGGTGGTCCCTGGGGCTTAGTGCAATCCCCTACACCTATGGAATCATCTCCTCTGCATGCTTCTTCTACAATATCTGCAACAACAACATTAGAAAAATTAGGACCACTAATAATGCTATCATCAGAAAATAAAAGACTAGAATGGTCCTGTGGAGCTTTAATTTCTTCTTCTGGAGCTGAAAAATTTTGAATTGGATTTTGAATAAGAGTCTCCGGAGGAATGCATGCTGTAGGTGCCCAGACTTTAATGTATTCTTCTTCTTCTTCTTCTAAAATTGCAAGATCCATTGAAGAAGGACTTTTCCATGCACTAGGGTCACCTTGAACTGATATAAAACCAACTCCGGGGCTCTCAGAATTAAAAGCAGCTTGAGAAGATAATTGTTCTGCTCTTTGGGCTTTTATCTGATTCAATTTATCTTGTATGTTTTGAAACCATTGTTGTTGTTGTTCTTGTTGTTGTTGGATTTGTTGACACATTTCCATCATCCTTTGGTGTAGAGCCTCATCCCAATCAGGATCATCAAAACCTCCTTGGTTAGTGTGGAACCCCTGTTGGTCTTGAAATGGAAAATAGGGCTGCTGAAGTCCAGGAGGAGGCTGTGCATACTGAAATGGAAACTGTTGGGGCTGCTCAAATGGATGAAATGACTGATTAAATTGCTGAATATTTGGTTCACAAGTTGGTGGAGATGGCTGAAAACTGTAGCCCTGAAATTCTTGTATCTGAGGTTGAATTTGTTGTGGTGAACACTCAAATTGAGGTAGGGGTTGTTGGTACTGATTTTGGTGCTGAAATTGCTGAAATGATGGCTGCCCAATTTGATAATTCTGGAATAATGGCTGAATTGGCTGAAATTGAAAGTTTGGTTGCTGAAAATTAGGATAGGGTTGCTGGAAATCTTGGAGAGGCTGAAACTGTGGCTGAGGTGGCTGAAATGTAGGCTGAATCTGCTTCTGGTAAGTAGATGACTGAGCTTCCCGTTTTTGTTGGTAGTCCAACTCCTTTAACACATTCCTTAACTCCCTCAGTGCATCCTCAAGCTCTGTTGACCCCATTTTGATCTTGCAACCCTGTCACAAAACAAACAAGAAAAATGGCAGCAACCGTATACAAAAGATAAAGCAAAAGAAAATAGAATCAAATGATATGTCCAAAAGCATACAAGCAAAAATCAAACAACTCAACTAGTATGTTCCCCGGCAACGGCGCCAAAAATTTGATGGACCCAAAATGACTGTCACGAATGTGGGTCTCAAATTTAGAAATTTATAAATGAAAACTGGAAACCCTTTTTTGCAATCAAAGAAGAAAAGCGTAGTAAAGGGGCCACAGGTCGTATTTTTTTCCAAGGGCTAGTTCAAGTTGTTCGATTCGTGCTCGAGTCTATGTGTCGTTAATGTTTTTGGGTTTCAAATAGGTAATGGGTTTAGTTTGGAACAGATAAGAGAATTCAATAGAAAGAAATGAAACCTTGATACTCAATGTGAAACAACCTAAGAATGAACTAATAACATCACTTGGAAGACAAGGCCATTAATGAAATGAAATGCATTAATGAAGAAATGAAATTTCGGAATTGAATGCAGCAGTAATGAATGAGCTGATTGCAGAATTTAAATTCATGAACTCAATCTCTAAACTTGATACCAAGGAATAGAGGAACCTTGTGCCAAAAGCTATTGTAAAAGAAGGAGCTAATTACACTAAATGCAATCTTGATTTGCACTTGGTACAAGAAGAGTAACACTACAACTCATGTGAAACTACTGATGTAAACAATCAAATTCGAAGCAAACAAACTGAATACAAAGTTCAGAAACAAACTTATGCAGAAATTAAGTGCAGAGCTTAGTAACTCGAATTGCATGAATCCAGAATCAAACTGAATGCTAAAAACAAACAAGTATAAACTAAACTCGAATCACTAACCTAAGGTTCAGATTGGATTTGGCAGATCTAATTTTAATTTGATGAAAACTTCAGCAACTCAAAAACGGATTATGCAGAATAAGGAACTAAGAACTTGCAGAAATGGAGTTAAAAACAAAACAAGCTGATACGAAATGCATATATTGCTACTAAAACTCTTGTAATTGAAACTAGATACAGTCTAAATTCAGAAAGGAAAAGAACTAAATCGCTTGATACGAAATTTAGGCTCTGAAAACAAGAATTGATACACAGCTACAGGGTTTGATACGCTATGCAGAAGTCAAAGATACCTAACTGATACGCAGAAATTAATTGCAAAACAATTGAACTTAAGTGAAGTGTTAAGTACACAAGCCATCTAGCTATTAATCTTGAAGTATTACAACCTAATCACGGAAGAACAATTCAACAAGAAAACTACAGCCGATACAGAAATTCAAAGACAGAACAGTTGCAGAAATTGAAATCTACAGCTAAGGAAAACAAGTAATACAACCAGATACTAAATCTCGATCCTTCACTTGTATCAAGACCTCCTTGTTCGTCACGCAAGGGCAAGTCAAGAACCCCTTAAACTCGCGAATCAGTGGAAAATTAAACTCCAATTCAGATCTGCTCAAACTCTGCTCAGTTTCTGAAGAAACAATCTGATCTCCTCGATCTCCTTGTGCAGTGATGAAATGACGATTGGGGAATGATCAGATCACCCAAGGGACCCCTTCAGGTAATTCAGATGGTTGGAAATGGTACACAAACTCGATCCAAGCGATCAGATTACAGATTTGACGAAACCCTCAATCATCTCTGTTTTGGCCGAATTTGAGCTAGAAACTTCGCGGAGAAAACTTCCCAACGATTCAGATCTAAATCCAAGGTCGAAATCGAGTTGGACACGCCTTCGGATGAAGAAATCGCAAGCAAAATGAAGAACAGATGAGGAAATGCGAGGAAAACTAAGCTACTGCTGGCGAAGACGCGACAGAGCAAAAATCAGATCTGAAGGCAGTTTAAGTAGTTAATTAATGGACGGCTGAGATTCATCCCGCTTCATCCAACGGTGGATCCTCTTCCGATTTGATTCAAAATTTCCAGATCTTGATCAGAGGTCAGGATCATCCTCGTGGTAGCTCGGATCTGCCAGATCTGTAGCGGATGGCTCAGATCAAACTGATATTTGAAATGGACGTTCTAGATTACTCTAATCATAATCCAACGGCTAGATGATCTCCGATTGGGCTGAAACTCTCAGATCTTGATCTGATCGCTCGATTAGACTTAACCCCAGCTCGGATCGATCAGAAGTTCTCAGATGGTATAGATCTAACCATTCTTGCATCGGACGGTCCAAATGAGTCGACGCTTGATTCCTTTGATCTGGTCCACTTTTGACTCAGCCTTGACCCAACATAACCTAGGTCATGATCCCTCCGAGCCTGCAAAAGTTGATCAAAAATTTAGTAGCAAAACAACTCGAAAATATCAAAATTTGCAATTAAGTCCAAAAAGAGTATAAATCCTAGAATCTAGAGTAAATCCACAATTATACAAGTAAAATATGGATCAAATACGGATTTAAGCATATGAAATGATCAACAAAATGACACTTATCAGGGACCTCCAAGGGAAAAGGCCCTTCATCCTCTACACTTTCTCGTAGGCCTCAACTTTCCTCTAGTTCTCGATTTTCTAATGTTGCCTTCGAACAAGCTTTTCAAACTAGAACCTTCAAACTTCTCCCGTGTAGATCGATAGATAGACCCTTCTTATATGAGCACTGTCCCTCTATAAAAGATGTTCTTGACTTCTATAGATAGGCCCAGGAGAGATTTGGAGCGCGTGTGTTAAAATATGAGACTTGGAGGGCTTAAATGCTACATAACCTAAATTAAGGGTGGTTATGCGAAAGGTTGAAATTGGAGGGGCAATTTGAAAAAGGGGATGCCTTAAGTGACCCTGGGTCGATCGTGATCTGAAGTCTCGCGAAATCCCTTTTCCTTCTCCCCTCTTGTTCTTCTTCGCCATTTTTCTTCTTCTCCTCCGTTCATCGCACTTCTGCTCTTCCTCCTGGATCAGCGTCGGTGAACCTTCGAGCTCATCCCTGCGGAGTGCCAACGTCAAGCGTCGTATGGAGGTAAGGGTTCTTTTCTGATCTAGGTTTCATTGTGGGAGAAGGGGATGTTTATTTGGCGATCTGAGGGGTTTCACGATCCTAGTGCAGATCTAGGGCTTGGAGCAAGGCGTAGCTTAAATTTGGGTTCTCAGGGTAGCACGCTCGACTGGATTTTTGCTTGTGGTGGAACCGAGGCGAAGGGGATCCAGGTGATCCCAAATCCAGTGTGAATCTAGGTAAGACCACCCTTTGTAAGCAGTTCTTTGGTCGGAGATGTTTTGTGCTTGGATTTTCTCCTTCCGTTCCTATGAATGGGTTGACATTTGCTCTATTCGATTTTTGGAAAGTTAGCCTCTGTTCTTGTTCAGATTTATACCCTGGTTTGTTCTTGTTCGGATTTTTGCCTTGGTTTGGATTTTAGAATAAGAATTGGTGTGATCTTCTGATCCGTGGTGGTCTAGAGATGAAGATGGCGTTGAGGTTTGAGTGATGTGTAGGTTCTTGTTGCTCCATTCTTTACTATGAGCTTTGTATTTGATTTTTATCTATTGCTTCCATTTTGGCAATCAATTACGGTTGAGTTTCAAATGGAGTTTTAGATCTTGGAGTAGTGTGGTGCATGGGTTGTTCTTGGAGTATGTCCTGTGCTTCGAATTTCAGAAGCTTAATAGGGTTGTGATCCGATTCTTGAGAGTTTAGCTAGCTCTGTTCGGTTTGAATTAGGGTTTCTGTTCATGTGTGATATGTTAGCATTCAGGGGTTCTGTTTGTTCAGTAGATCACTACTGGGAGTTGGTTGTTTACTGCTCTGATGTTGAAGGTCTATTCATCCATTAGGTTTTTCCTTTGTGAGCTTTGAATTGGTTTCATTATCTCTAACCTAAGTCTAGATCATTTGGTTGGATGAGTTGTGAATCGTGTTTCTGTTTCCTCTGTTGCAGTTCAAATGATCGGAGCATTAGCAGGGTTGTGATATTGAGGTTTTGCTATGATATTGGGTCTATGGTTTAGATCGGTACTCAGGGGTTCTTTCTTGATTTTGATCTAAAGTCCCTGTGCATGAGCCTTCATTTAGATTAGTTCTATTGAGTTTAGGTGGAACAAGGTTTGAGTTGTGAGTGTGTTGTGTGGATTTTGATCCAGATTTGGGATGGGTTGCTCTGTGAGAGAGTTTGAGCTGAACGTAGGTTACTACCATGAGTTAGTGTAGTTGAGTTTGGGTTCTTGTGTTTTGTGTTGGAGTTGTGATTAGGATTAGGCTAAACCTAGGGTGAGCCTAAGTCCTATACTCGGAGTAATTGGGATTAATTCTAATACAATTGATTAGTTAGTTTTGGCTAATTAATATTTGTTATGATAGCTAAGACTATGTGTGGTGATACAGGTTATTGACTCGACTATTTGTATTCCACTTGCAGCAGATATTATTTCAGACGGGGGTTCTCTTCACTTTCGGATTTTTACATTGGAGGCGAGTACCTCTGACTTATCTTCTGGATTAGTCATAATTTATATGCTTGATATGCTTTGTTTAGCGATAGAGTAATAGATTGTTATATACCTCTTCTGTTTGCTTTGCTGATATTGTTTATGCTAGATTTGGCATGTGATACCTATACCTTTAGGACTTAGGCTATGACACATTATCTATGATCCGTGCATATCATGTTGATATAGGTGGACTAGATAGTGGATGCTATTTGACCAATGTCATACATCATTGTGCACTGTGCATCACTGTCGATTAGGGGCCCCCCATTGTGGGTGAGTCAGGTCGACAGTCATACCTGACCTACCCATACGACCACTCATGGGTTAGTGGTTGACGGAGTATGGGTAGTGTGCTCTATGCTGCTCCGCTCATGCACTCATGGGTTAGTGAATCAAAGTGTGGTAGCAGGCAGATGCCCCTCCTTGAGTTGTCTTTATACCAGGAGATGAGAGAGAAAGAGATGTCACTCCCCCATATATACACATGGGGTAGGGGTAACACTCAGGTAGAGATATCCTCCAAAGATGACCTGCGGTAGGGGTGTTACTTCGGCAGGGAGGTAACATTCAGATAGAGATATCCCCCGAATAGGTCATGGAGTAGGAGTGTTACACCGACAACATCCCGTTTACTCGATCACTCAAGAGTAGTGATGACAGAGTACTGATGGTAGTCACAACCCTACTTCGGAGGGTGGCCTCCGCTCAGCTTCCTCCCGTACATAGGTGACGGTGTCTGACCGACGACAGGGGTGACCATGTCATTGCACCATGTGCATACGCATATTTTGCATTTGCCCGTGCTTGCTATACTTGGATGCTGCATATGATTGACATGCACATACAGGAGACCTTTATGTCTGGTTTTGGCGACCCCGCCACAGTGGTATATATGGTGTTTTGCTACTCCTCCTTTCAGTTGTACTTATCACTGCCTGTACATGTGTTATTTCGATAGCCTGTTACTACTATTGCTAGCTTAGACTATCTTGTATATCTGATGAGATATCCGCTGAGTACTGTAGACTCACCCCGTTAGCTCCTTGTTTTTATTTCAGGATGATCGACTGGAGTGCCCGACAGCCTGTCCTAGCTCGTGTATTTTCGAGACGATTCTCGGGGTTGTCCTTGTATTTTGATGGTGGTACATGTTGGTACCCTCTTTCTATTCATTTTGTCTTTTTGTTTCCACTGTTGTATTCGTATTTTGTTGGGTTGTTTTGCATGATAGTATAGTTGTACTTTTGTGTGCCATGGAGGCCTTTGTTTCATTTTGTTTTGTCGTATGTCGTACCGGTACGCAACTTTTGTCGTCGTTTTCATTTTCGTTTATTTTAGACGGTTGTTCCAGCCCTATAGGCTGCGGTACAATCGGCTGAGGTAGTCGTAGGAGTTAGGTTTTAGAATTGTCTGCCGGGTCGAGGGAGTAACAGTCCGGTCAGTATCGGACAGGCGGCTCCTTGGGGCGTGACAGCGTGGTCAAATCATTGAAGAAATTCACCAGATCGTTGAACCAATCATTGAGGTGACTCTCCCTCGAGAAGGAGGACTCGAGAACTGGCTCAGAGTCTGCATGAAACTCATCCCGAGGTCGCTAAAGAATGTCCCCCTCATCGAGGCAACATCAGTATAATTTCTAGAGGTTTGACATATAGAGACTCAAATCGAGTCAGGAAGACTCATGGACGATGACTCCAAAGTCATGAGATTGGAACCAAAGCTCAGTCGGAGATAGATCCCTAGAACAATTTTGGTTCCCGAGACTTAAAAGTAGTAATTACTCCTCATGAAGATGCTCAGATGATACATACGGTTACTACTAATTATAACGTGGTGAGAGTCTTCGTTGACACAAGGAACTCGGTGACTGCACTCTTTAAAAGGCTTTTGACCATATGTAATTAGATCGGCATGAGCAATAACTCATCTCTACAACGTTGTTTGAATTCACCGGGCATGAGGTGGAGCCTCTAGACAGATTTGTCTCCCACTATCCTTGGGAGAAGAACCCCTAAAGTGAACCCAGACCGCAATCTTCACAACGATCGATGCTCCATCCTTATCTACGAGTCATGGTTTCCCCCTATGACCAGAAGATGAAATTCTCTGTAGACAACCAGGTGGGTGAAGTCAAGGGTGATCAGACAGTTGTAAGAAAATACTATGTTAAGGTGGTACAAGTCAACACATGGAAAATCAGAGAACCAGACGAGCTGAGGTCCATGTATCTCTCCAACACGGCCGACTGAGGGACATAAAGATGTATCAATAGTGTCCGAGAAGCTGAATTGGACAACTCGAGTGGCAACCGACCTCCCTTTTGAGTTAAAGCAAAAGGCAATCGCATGTATCTCTCTCAATCAAGATGTCTTTGTTTGGTCCGAAAATCCTGGGCGATGTGCAATTGCGCACAGGCGCACACAGCACATGTCGTGCACAAGTGTGCACCACGCGTCGTCGCGCACAAGCGCGCATCGCGTGTCTTTGGGCATAGGTACGCTCCGCGCGTCGTTGAGCACAAGTGCACACCGCGTGTCGTCCAGGATAATAACAATGTACGGTTATTTTATTAATTAATTATTTATTTTACTAGCGGTTAAGCCATTTAAAACTTAGGTGTTGAGTTATAATATTAAGTACAAAAAAAATTAAATAAAAAAATTTTAGGTACTCACAAGGTGTATACACACACATAATTAGTTTATATTACAGATTTCGTCTACACGTGTATATATATTTTTTATTATTTATTTATTTTTTTAGCTTACGGGTTATGGCATTTAAGTTTTTCTCCTTTAAGGTTAAGAGGTTGGACAAAAAAATGTCAAGCCGAAAAAATATATAAGGTTTGCACGTGTTGTGTATGGTAAAGTCCTTAGGGTAATATTTTCTATATATATATATACACGTTTTTATCTTCTATGGACCCGAGGCATCTGGATTCAAATCTAGACGCCTGGAATTGAATCTAGCCTAGTAACTATATTTTTTTAAATATTTTGGGGTATGCTATATGTATTTTGGAATTAAGATTTTAAGACTTAGGGGTTGAGTTATAATTGGTTTAAGATGATAACATTTTCCTTCTAGGGTTCAAGCTTCTCTTTTGAATTATAGTGTTCAAAATAAAAATATTTAGATGCTCACGAGGTATATTATTGGTATTTAGCGTTTTAGATTTTAGGATTTAATGGTTGAGTTATAGTGAATTTAAGGTAATAAGATTTTTTTTTAGGGTTCAGTCTTAACTCTTGGATTATAATATTCAAGATTTTAAATTTTTGATATTCACTGGGTATAGTAATGTATTTAGGATTTATATTAGAAAATTTGATTTTTAAAAAATAAAAAATAAAATAAAAGAATTTGGGGTGCCTAGAATTCAATTCTAGGCACTTAGACTGATTTTTTCATAAAACAATTAATCAGGGCGCCTTGACTTCAATCCAGGCTTCCCGACTGGGTTGCGCATGGGCATACAATAGACGGTCTATAGCAGTGTCATTCTCTCTCTCTTTCCAGGCTCCCCGACTGGGGTGTAACAACCCGGCCCCTCGGCTCCTTTGGCGGTCCAACAACCTGGCCCCTCGCCCCAACAACCTGGTGGCCAAATCAACATTTGGCGGCCCAACTTTGACGACCCCTTATGTCGTCAACCGTCGGCCGTGCCGTTACTCACGAGGACTTCCCACCCCTGGCCAGTGGATTTTTGCCTTCCTCAGGATTCGAACTCTAGACCTCCAGGCTAAGTACTAGAGTTTATGAATCCTGATAACCAAGTGAGTTTTTTTTCCTCCACGACCCCAGAGGCACATGTTTACTCGAAAATCGGGCAGTATCTCCTCTGTACGGCGGACAAGTTGGGACAAATAATACATACACTCTCACCCATATAGCTTAGCCACAAGCGGCTAGCATCATAATATATAGAAAGTAAACACAACCACGGAGTTATTAAATATGATAACGGGTGGCTCAGCCACTTTAAACATAAAAGATACCACAATCAAAGAGAACTCAAAATGTCTCCATAATAATAACAAAACCAGTCTGATATCTAACAAGCAAATAAAATGCAAACAAACCAAGTCCCGAAAATAAAGCAACTAAACCAAATACGAAAACAACTCAACACCAGAGACTGGCAACTGGATCCTCTCCTGGCTCCAAGAAATGCAACTACTTGCAATTTGAAACAAAAAGAGAAAGCAGGGGTGGTGAGTCCGGGCGGACTCTGCGGGTATATGAGTCGACAATTGCATGACATAATATAAGATAACCAAGTAGAGAATCAACAGGGTACAGTCCATAAAGAATATAAGAATACCTAAACATGCATAACATATATAAAATAACATGTTATAAAACCGAATAACAACTAAGCAGGTATAAAACAACGCGACAACAATAAAACCAACATATACATGCATGTCAACCAAATGTAGCAACCATAGCTCATATTAATGCAACAACCACAAGAAAATACATAAATGCAATATATGCATATGATGCAATGACATGTGTCACCCCTAACGCCAGTCAAGCCGCCAACACATCCCATCTGTGTGACCGAGTGGGTAAGGTTGTGACAACTGTACGCACTCTAACGAATACCATAGAAAGGTGTGGTTGAGTGGACAGAATGTGGGGAGCAAACACTCCAAACCCCGATATATAAGGGGAGCTATCAACAGCTCTAGTATCCCTCGAAAACAACGGTGAGGGTGTCACTGATTGCCTACAACTGCAACATGTGTGGCTAACAGGACACTTGCTCGCATCTAGCAACTACCACGACAATAAGTGGTTGAGTGAACCAAGCAACTAAAAGACTAACGACGGCTTAACCATATGGAAGCCCAACAGTCGTTAGTATGCAACGTGCAGATATGGTGCATGTTACAAGATGCACGAACAACCGGAGAAACAACGATGCAACAAAATCCAACAAGTATCAACGATGCATCGATACAACCAACCAGGAATCGAAAACCAACGATTATGCATCTACACTACTAGGTAGGATATTTCTAATGTCAAATAAACCTAATTGTGTTTAATGGACTTCTAAGTACTTGCGTACAAGCGGCACTTTACAAAATAGAAAACAACAGGAGACTGTACGGATATGAATTTTGAATATTTGAAGTTCAACGAAGAAAGTATCAACGACAATGTTAAAATAACAAAACAACAGGGAATAAGGTCAAGCAACCTATTTAGACATAAAACAGTCATGCTTTAAGGTAAAAGGACTACACGAGTACAAAGAGAAGTACCCGCCTTTTATGTAGAACGTGTCCAACTAAATCTCCCACGATCAACCGTGCGAGTCCAAAGTCAAAGTCCTGTTTCAAGGATTAAAGTTTAGTTGTTTATAAGATTAATTATTTAGCAAACTAGCTACTAAACCTAATTAAGATCTAACCCTAATTCGATTAAATCATAAACAACAACAAATTCCCTCCTAACCCAATTATCACAATCTGATTATCAGAGAAATTTCTGAATTACTCCAAGGACTACCACGACTATAACCCAAACCGATCTCAACAAAACAGATCAAATTCTGAAGTATTGATATACAACTCAACTTACAAACTTAACTTGATCTATCTCCGTAAGAATTTGAATTAAAGTCAAAACCATCAAAGGAGGAGGCTCACGACATTAACAAGTGCCAAGCAGAAACAATCCAAGGATCAAATAAAAAAAAAACCCCTTAATACCTACCATTACCCCAAAATTCCATCCACAGACCTATACTGATACCTCACAACAAGATAAGCTAAAAGATCTACCATCAAATCCTCCATATTCCTATCAAATTAGATAGTGAAAAAAAACCAATCTCCATCAAATGGAATTATGAAGAAACACAAATCCAAATCCAACATCGATCCTAAACCAAACAACTCCTACAGCATAACTCTACAAACGCAACTTATAGTAACACACATGACAAAATATTCTGTTAAGCTATAAAGCTATTCACCACTTGATTCCGAATTCTAACTGTGGGTGATCTAAGAACTTGATAAAACTCCAAATTGAACCACAATAAATTTCTGAAATAGCACAAATCATAGCTAAAAAAATCTACAAACGAACAACTCACGGAGCAGTCAAGGCTCGGCGCCTGCTCAATCGCGTGGAGAAGACGAAGAGGAAACACGATGGAGGAGGGTTGCGAGATGGTGGTGCCGCCGGCCGTAATCGTGTGAAGAGGAGCTTGTGCGACTAGGGTTAGCGGCAAAGAGGGAACTCGCGGCAAAGAGGGATTGTGTTGACTTGCTGTGCGCGAACGAGTAGGAAGGAGAAGAAGAAGAAGAAAGAAGGAAAGGGTGGGGCGGCGATCGGCGTCGCTCGCTACGGAGAACCGTCGCGCGGCGTGGGGCGTCGAGGAGAAAGAAACGGCGGAAGAGGAATACTGAATCGGGAGAGGAAATTTAGGGCTTATAATGTTTTTGGCTTTTTTGCAAAAAAGCCCTCCAAGTTTGAAAATTTTCAACTAAGCCCTTATATTTTGATTTTTTCATTTAACCCCCTAATTTTCGGTATTCAACATGGAGGCACCTTGACTTCTCTGTTGTGGACCGCCCGCTGTGCACCTGTGCATGCCGACGATCCAGGCGCCTAGATGGATTATTTTTTAATAAATAATTCTTTAATCTTATAATATACCCTTTGAATATCTAAATTTTTTTTATTTTGATCACTATAACCCAAGAGAGAAGATTGAACCCTAGAGAGAAAAATTTTATTGGCTTAAATTCACTATAACCCAACCTATAAATCCTAAAATATTAAACGCTAAATACATATAATATATCCCGTGAGTATCTAAAATTTTTTATCTTGAATACTATAACCTAAGAGGGAAGACTGAACTGTAGAGGAAAAATTTTATTGACTTAAATCCACTATAACTCAACTTATACATCCTAAAATCTTAAACGCTAAATACATATAATATATACCATGAGTGTTAAATACTGAAAATTTAGGGACTAAAAGATAAAGTTCCCTAGACTTGGAGGGCTTAAATGTTAAATAACCTAAATCAAGGGTGGTTATGCGAATAGGCCAAAATCAGAGGGGCAAATTGCAAAAAGACCAACCATTAATAACTTTCCTTTCCGCTTCTATCCACTCGCCAGCCTTTATCTTCTTCTTCCAAGACCTAGCGGTGGCGAGCGCTCTTCTTCCTCCGTCCCTTCGCGAGCCCTAAATCGCTGCCAAGCCGATTCCTGGCTTCTTCCTCTTGTTCTCCTGGCGCGACCTCTCGTCTCTTCCTCCCTCTGGCTCACGATCAGCGTAGGCGACCTCTCGCCTCTTCCTCCCTTTGGAGCAAGGTTTCTTCTCAGATCTGAGCATTTTGTGTTGCGTGTGGTGGAGCCGAGGCAAAGAGGATTCAAGGATTTCAAGATTTAGGTCGGATCTTGGTAAGAACTACTCTATGTAAGCAGTTCATAGATCGGATGTTCTGTGGTTGGATTGTTGCTTCGATTCATGTGTCCTTATAGTTCGTTGTGTAATCGCTGTGGGATTTTCTCCGAGTTTACCTTGGTTGGTTTCGATCCGGGATTTGGAATGTTCAGTCGGTTCTTGATTCTTCCTCTTCTGCCGTGTGTTTGTTGGTTGTTGGAGCGGATTCCGTGTAGGGAATCTGAATGGTAATTTGGTGATCTAACTGAGTTTTGATTCCCCACCTCTTTGTTCTTGGCTATGTTGTTGCTTTGGATTAGATCAGTTTATAGAGAGTTGGAGATGGCTTTGATGTGCTACCATATATTCTTAGATCTCGATTGGTTGTTTTCTAAACTTGGGGTTTTAATTGAATTCAGTAGTCTGTGAGCTCTGAAGAAGATGGTTAGGTTGTGGGTGGTGAATTGATGAGCTGTTTTTGATCTGTATGGGGTCTGATCCGTGGGTTAGAGGTGGATGATGTGGTTGCTTTACCTTTGGCTATCTTCCTGTTTGATTTAGTGGAGGAGGGGAATTTGTGATCAGTGATAGGAATTGGATTCGGAGAAATTTCTTGTGAGTTCAAGATTAGAATTGGAATTTTGGTTTCGATGCTGAGTTTAGATGTTGGTGGGTTGGGTTAGATTTGAGTTAGACCTAATCTAAACCCAGCTTTGGTTGGGTTAGGTTATTTAATAATCGCATAAATAGCTAAGTTGTATTTGTGATTTATTTTTGGATGCAGGGCATTGATTGGATTCCACTTGTTGTGGCCGATATTATTTCAGATGGGGGTTCTCTTCACGTTTGGATTCCTACATCGGAGGCGGGTATCTCTGACTCTTCTTTTAGAATTGTCACAGATATATATATGTACTTGATATGCTTGTTTAGCAATAGCGTAATAGTTTGTGGCATAACTTATATTTATCTTGTTTATGTTGCTTGTGCCACAACTGACTTATGATACCTATACCTTTAGGACTTAAGTTATGGTGCATTATCCACGAACCTTGCATATCATGTTGAT
Organism: Boesenbergia rotunda; assembly: GCA_024364735.1. Lineage (NCBI taxonomy): Eukaryota > Viridiplantae > Streptophyta > Magnoliopsida > Zingiberales > Zingiberaceae > Boesenbergia > Boesenbergia rotunda. The sequence goes on along the minus strand of JAGFNQ010000417.1, from coordinate 779,447 downwards.
ATAGGTGGACTAGATAGTGGATGCTGTTTGACCAGTATTATGCATCATCGTGCACTGTGCATCACTGTCGATCAGGGGCCCCTTTTGGGTGAGCTAGGTCGACAGTCATACTGACCTACCCATACAGCCACTCATGGGTTAGTGGTTGACGGAGTATGGGTAGTGTGCTCTGTGCTGCTTCGCTCGTGCACTCATGGGTTGGTGAATCGGAGCGTGATAGCAGGCAGATGTCCCTCCTTGAGTTGTCCAGATACCAGGAGATGAGAGGGAGATGTCTCTCCCCCATTTATATACATGGGGTAGGGGTAACACTTAGACAGAGATGTCCTCCATAGATGGCCTTAGGCTGATGGATTACCTCGCTAGGATAGGCCATGGAGTAGGGGTGTTACACCGATAGCATTCCGTCTACTCGATCGCTCAGGAGTAGTGATGGCAGAGTATGGACGGCAGTCACAGCCCTACGTCGGAGGGTGGCCTCCGTTCAGCTTCCTCCCGTACATAGGTGACGATGTCTGACCGACGGCAGGGGTGACCATGTCATCGCACTTCGTGTATTCGTCTACTGTGCCCTTGCTTGTACTTGATTTTACTTGATGCTGCATTATTATTATTATTATTGATATGCACTTACAGGAGACCCTTAGGTCTGGTCTTGGCGACGCTGCTACTTTGGTATGGTAGTTCTTATTTTGCTCTTGCAGTTGTTCTTATTACTGCCTATGCACATGTTATTTCAGTAGTCTATTACCCTGTTGCTATTTGAGATATCATGTATATATATATGATGAGATATTCGCTGAGTTTTATGACTCATACCGCTATCTCCTTATTTTTATTTCAGGATGATTGACTGGAGCGTGCCCGACAGCCTGTCCCAGTTCGCGTACTTGTCGAGATTTCTTCGGGATTTATCGTTTAGTTTGTTAGTAGTATTTTCTATCGTTTTCTTCCGCTGTTACTCTGGTATTGGATTTAGTCATACTATACGGCAGTATAGTTGTACTTTTGTGAGACCTTTATGCTTGTGTTTTGTCGTAAGTCGGACCGGTCCGCAGTCAGGTATGGTTACCCAGTTTTATTTCATATTCTGTCTTGATTTGAGGCCTGAGGCCATTTAAACTGCGTGGGCGTGATTTGTGATGATGTATGTATGTGTAAGTTGTCCGCCGGACAGGGGAGGTGCTGTCCGATTTTCTGTTGGACCAGCGGCTCCTGGGGTCTCGGGGCGTGACAATGAGTATCTAAATTTTTTTATCTTGAACACTATAACCTAAGAGAGAAAATTGAACCTTAGAGGGGAAATCTTATTGGCTTAAATCCACTATAACCCCACCTCTAAATCTAAAAATTTTAAACCCTAAATACATATAATATATCTCAAAAAAATTTAAAAACTAAAAAAATGTTTGGCTGGATTCAAATCCTAGCACCTAGATTTGAATCGGGGCACCTGGATTGAATCCAGCACCCCGAGTCCGTACGGATTTGCAGCATCGGGGGCCAACTCACCGATGGGTTAAGGGTGGATGTAGTGGATGATGACCTGGCGACCACTAACAAGGAGCAACCTAAGGGATCTGAGAAGGAAAATTGATTTTAATCCGTCGATGAGTTGGCCCTCAACGACCTCAAGCAACATTAAATTGGTGATGTCGAAGGCTTTAGGAGAAAGCTTCATGGCAAATAGAAGACCACATTGATAGATCGATGATGTTGCTAGAGGGGGGTGAATAGCAATTTTTTGTCGTTTTCTCTACAAGATTGTTAGCGCAGCAGAAATACAAATAAAAATAAACTATCAATAGAACAATGCTAACAAACCAAGTTACTTGGTATCCACCCCGGACGGGTGACTAATCCAAGAATCCGTCGGTGGATCAATCCCCGGATAATCTCCGGCTAGCTCTGTCGCTCCTTCTTTGTGGAGAAACCTCACCACAACACCTTTAGAAGACCTGAGCATAAAGACTACTATCTTGCCTTTAACCAAGACAAGATTCGTCAAGAATCTCAGCCACCACGACGTCCTCTTTAAATAGGACTCGGGCTGAAAACCTCGCCACCAGTCGACTGCTCCCAGGGCAGTCGACTGGTGCCACTGAAATTTGACTGTTGCACCCCCAACGTTCGAATTCTCAGCCAACTCATTAGCCACCTACCAGTCGACTGCTCCCAGAGTAGTCGACTGGTCCCAAGCTGAAACCCTTCCCGAGTACATTCACTCCGCACTTGAACCCTCACGACTCGACTGACTCCTCCTCCGCAGCCTCGACTGTTGTCTTTGCGCCCTCTTCATCTTCGGCTCCCGTCTCTCGGATGCACGTAAGCCTCCAGCTTGCCTCCATGTCATCCTTCACGTATGCCTCGAAGTCTGCGCCCATCAGCTCATCGTCCCTGCTCTCCAAGGTCTCTCGGATACGCACGCAAGCCTCCAGTTTAGCTCCATATCATCCTTCACCGTACCGAGGCCGTCCAGTCAAGTCCATATGTGTAACTTGTACATCCTGCACACTCAACATACACATATGAGAACACAAGGGAAACCTAACTTAAACCCTTTGCCCAAACATCAAAACTCATGATCACTTCGGATCACAGATTGCCTCAACAATCTCACCCTTTTTGATGTTTGGCAATATGTTTAAGTTAGAGAAAACAAAATAGTAGTCAATAACAAAAACATGCTAAACAATGCATATGTAATGCATGGATCCATCCCAAGGCATCTTACACCTAACTCTCCAAGTTAGGAATTTTCACACCTAGCCCTCCAAGCTAGGACTTTTCCACTCCTAACCCTCCAAGTTAGGACTTTTCACACCTAGCCCTCCAAGCTAGGACTTTTCACCAAAACGGGCTTTTTAAAGTTTTTCAAAAGCTCCCCCTACATTTGACTTACAAAGGTTTTTTAAGAACCTCTCCAAGGTTCCCCTTACGCCAAGAACGGAGCAACCATGCTCCCCCATGCTCCCCCTAAACCTAGGGTTTCTTGCAAAAGTTTGTTTGGTTTCCCAACTTAAACCCAAACTTCTCCCCCTTTGCCATACATCAAAAAGACCCCAATAATATCTCAATTATTGGTTCTTTTAATCCTCAATGATCCTAAACACAGTGCACTACACCCTCATACACTTGTTTCTTATCATTTGGACTCAAAACTAGCTGCTGATACACAAATCAGCCCTGGGCAGTCGACTGATACTCTGAATATCAGTTTTTTGGCCATTTTCAGAAATACGCCAGAAATTCCACAAATCTTCAAAAATTCTCAAATTTCGTGGAAAATATTGTGGTACCTATACCTACTTGGGAAAAATACATTTCACTATGTATCTATCACCGTTCCCAAGTTAGACACAAAATCTAAAAATTTTCAATGAAAATTAAGGCAAACAAGGAGGCAACCTCCCCCTTAACCTATGTCTTCTCTCATTTTTCATTTTTTCTAGGTGAAGTTCTACCCAACTTAACACCCTAACACCAAGTTAGGTTCTACCCAACCTAACAACTAAGTTCTTCTCCCTTGGCCACCATTAAAGAATTGCCCCCAAGAAACCTTATCCCTAGTGCCAACAAGAACTCAACAATACCTAACAAAAACCTAAAGATTTGCAAGCACACTTGCTAGGATATACCCTATCCTAGAAAAATAAGATTTCATGAAAATCACAAATGTGCTTGACTTTTTGTACAAACATAATTTCCTAAACGTTTAGCATTTCGTATCAACTTTGAGATGTATCTCTAATTCCATGTGGTTGTCAAAGCTAACCATCATAATTCAACTCATGTAATTGTCCTCAATTTTCCCTTTATACCTCTAAATCTTAGATACCTATGGACTTATCAATTTACCAATCAAGCATTTATCATTTAATATCATCCATTGAATTTAAAGTCCTTAAATTCCATGATATCCACATAGCCTCATTTTATACAATCACCATTAAATCATGAGGCAAGGCTTTATTTAAAGAGTATAATTCAGGATTTAACTTTAGGGTTATATCTTATCATCTAAAATTCCTTTTTTCTCTAATCCTACTGGATCAGTCAACTGCCCAAATGGCAGTCGACTGCGAAAACTTACAGAGAGCTTCTGGGCTTGAGACCAGCCGATTGCCCCTGGGGCAGTCGACTGATACCTGATTTTCAAGTTTTTCAGCTCAATTTCAGAAATCCCTAAATAATTCTACAAATCTCTGAAAAATCTGAAATTTTGTAGGGAGATTTGTGAGGCCAATGTCTACTTGGGAAAAATTAGGTTCCAAACAAATGTACTCTGGATCCCAAGATTGGCACGAAACTCAACTTATCCTAAAGTGTATCATTGAAACTTATCCCAAAAGTCTCAATTGTGATTTCTCCTTACTGTTTCTTCCAATGCTTTATCACAATTTATTTCTATCATTGAATTATGCGGTATTCACACATTATTAAAACCTAATTTTACCCAATATAATCGTATTTTCATATTTTTCTCCCTAAATTCCCTTTTGAATGTGCCAAAACCTAGAGTTAAGACTTACCCAAGTCTTCCAATCACTTTTGACACATTTCACCTAATTTCCTAGGAAAAAACTCTTGAGATCCATTTACCATAGACCCCAAAAGCTCCTAGAGCTCCCCCTTGAGCTCTGAGCCTTAGCCACCTCCCTAGGTGACTCAACCCACACTAGACCACACCAGTGTGTCACCGATGTTTCTTGGCCTACAAAATGGATCTTCTTAACCTTAGACACTTTGTCCTTGGTTAAGTCACTCTTTCTACCTATTGATGGCACCCACTTGTCATCCTTGGACTTACCCTCCTTTTCATGATTATATGATTCCCCAGTATATTTCTTTCCATTTGCCTTGGAGGTCTTAGACCGGTAGCCCAAACCCGATCTATCATAGTTGGGTTTTAAGCTACCCAACACCATGTCTAAGCCCTTAGATCCAACCGTGAATCTTTCTAGGGTCTTTTCTAATGTATCAAGCCTTGCCCTCAAGGCTTGATTTTCCCTTGCCAAGTCCCTAACTTTGGTTTCCATAGGTCCACCTTGGACATTTCTAGGCCTACCCTCCTTTCTAGGCACATTCCTCCCCTTTTTGGGATTAGTGCCATGATCCTTAGGTCAAGAGGTCTTGGGTTCATGATGCATGTTTTTCCTAGGGTGATGATCTACCTTGTTAACCCTAGTCCTATCATTATATCTAAATCCAAAGTTGTGCACTAGTAAACAATTTTCATTAATTTTAGCATGCATGGATGGGTAATTAACATGATTCTTAAAATGCAAGGAAGAACTTGAGATTGAATTCCTTTTTAACCTAAGGTTAGGAAGTACCTCCCTTACCCTTGTAGTCCCTCCTTGTTGTGATCTTTGCTTCCTTCTTTCTTCTTTTTCCCATCTCCTCAAGTATTTCATTTTCTTGAACTCTTTACTCCTTGGGCACTTAGTGTGGTAGTGCCCTAGTGATAGACCCAAAATATACTGTCACGAATGTGGGTCTCAAATTTAGATGTGAATGAAAGCTGGAAACCCTTTTTGCAATCAAAAATATGAAAACGTAGTAAAGGGGCCACAGGTCGTATTTTTCCTCGGGACTAGTTGACATAATCTGATTCAAGCTTGTATTAATGTGTCGTTTGTGAATTTCGGGTTTCAAATAAAATCTGGGTATTTGGGTTACAATTGGAAACGAAATCACAATGAAAAAAAAAATAAAAACCTTGATTTAATAAGCTAAACAAGAAATTGGCACTAAAGAGCTCAACTAATGGAAACCTAATTAAGCACTTACCAATTTTTTTATGGGAAACTGATTTCTGATTTCAACAAACAAAAGAAATGAAGCAAAGGCAGTGATGAAGTTTTTGGAATTAATCAAGCTTAACACAAATCAATGTAAAGAAGATTTGGAAATTTTCACAGGCAACAAATATCAATTTAGCATGCAATGTTTTTGGAAGCCAATCACTGCCAAGAAAATTCAGAAATACTAAAGGGGTGATATCAATTGATTTTAAAACTAGTCTACACCAAAAGATAAGTCAAAACTTGATGCAAAACATCACCCGAACAGCTTGGCACGCAAGGGACAATTCTTGTGCCAAAACTGAGTTTTTGTGCCTAAAACATACTTCTAGCAGTTCAGAAATGAAGCTGACTGGATGCAAATTGAAGAGCAAACTAGCAATTAAGAACTTGGTAGGAATGAATGAGCAAACCAGACACAATCAGCTCACTTTAGACACACACCGAACCAAAGAAAAGAATGCAGAAATGAAAGAAAATGCAGTAATGAGGCAGAATTTCAGAAATGTGATGCTAGCTAAACTGAAAACATGGACTGCATTTGCAGGAAATCGAAACCAAACTCTTTGTTAACTAAGCAAGCATATATTGGACTCGAAGGCAGGAATTAACACAATGAAAACGCAGAGACAATTTGGCAAACAAACAGCTCTGATACAATTTAGAAATCTGCAGGAAGTTCAGAGCTGGAATGACACGCAATATACATTTGGCACGCAAGCAATGGAGTTTATACTCAGAAATTTAAGCCGGAAACAAACTGAGATGAAGTATAACTACTCACTAACAAGTGTCTTAACTAACTAGACTGAAAAAATTAAAACAAACTACAACAGAAACACATTGAAAAATTCAGAAATTACTTGGCACGCTAGCTAAATTGGCACGCAACAATTTAAACTGCAAACTAGCTGAAATTAAATCTAATTGTCATCTAAACAAGCTCGTAAACTAACTAACTTGAAGATTTAAAACCTAATTAAGCTAAACAATTCAGAAACTTCGAATTAAGCTGCTGGAATGAAAATGCAAAAACAGAACAAGTGCAAAAATCCAATTACAGCTACAAAACATGAAAATTAAGTATCTAAGCTACTCCTCAACCCTTCCTCAACTCAAAAGCTCCTTGGTCGTCAATCAAGGGAGAACCTCGGACCCGCAAGCTCAACAAATCAGTGAAGACTTTCTCTGCTACCGAATCAGATCAGACCATGCTCAAACTGAAATTTGGCTCCGAATTCTTCAAACTCGCTGTGGTGGCTTGCGATTGGGATTAGGGAATGACCGAAACCTTCCAGGGAACCCCTCTGGTCAGCTCGGATGCAGTGGAAATGGAGCACAGCTGAGCTCGATGAAATCGGATAGCGAAACTGCCGAGACCTCGCGCAGCTTTGCTATTGAGCAAAAAATTCAATCTGAAACCTCACTGAGACTCTCTTCACTGACCTAGCCCTTGCTTTGATGATGGATTGAGTGATCACGCCTTCGATTGGATGAAAAAAATGGAAGAAAATGAAGAAGAACTGAGAAATCTACTGTTGCGGCGAAGACGCGATGAAGGGAAAAAGCTGCGGCGATTTTGATTAAATAGGAACCAATGGACGGTTCAGATTGATCCACTTCAATCCAATGGCTGATCTTGCTCTGATTTAAGCCAAACTTTGATGATGATGATCTGGGGTCAGGATCTGCCTTGTGGTAGCTCGGATCCTCCAGATTTGTAACGGATGGTCCAGATCAAGCTAATCTTTGAATGGATGATCTAGAGCCCTCCGAGCTTGATCCAACGGTTGATTGAGCTCTGATTGGGATGAAACCTTCAGATCTTGATCAGGGTGCTTGATCAACCCTAGCCCTAGCTCGGATTGCTTCAGATGATCCCGGATGGCTCAGATCTAGCCGCTCTTGAATCGGACGGTCCGGATTAATCGTAAGCTTGATAATTCAATCCGGTTCACTTCCGACTCAAGTTTGACCCAATATGCTCTAGGTCCAGGATCCTTTCATGCCTACAAAAATATATCAGAAAATTAGTGGCCAAATAATCCAAAAATGTGTAAATTTGCAATTAAGTCCAAAATAAGAGGAAATCCTAAAACCTAGGGCAAATTCACAATTAAGCAATGAAAACATAGGTCAAACATGGATTTTAGCAACTCAAATGATCAATAAAATGGTATCTATCACCTAGCTCACCACACGTAAAGCATCGGATCTTCTTCCTTTTAGTTTGGGCCTCTTCATTCTTACATCCCACGTTAGACTTAAAGAATTTGAAATGAGTTTAGATTTTATCTCCTTTTTACCTTTTGGGCACTTGTCCTTCTAGTGCCCCTTTTCATTGCACCCAAAGCATGTGATGTGCTCTTTCGATTTAGCTTTAGTGGAGGTTGGAACTTCTTCTTCAACTTTTGATGATGTGGATGTCTCCTCTTGATTCGGTACGGTTGAGGGTCTCTCCTCCCCCTCAATCCTTGAGGTGGAGACCTCTTCCTCTTCTTCTCTTGAGGAGGTTGAAGATCTCTCACTCTCTTCTTCCACTTCACTTGAGGATGTAAATAACTCAATTCTCTCCTCTTCTTGAATCATGGGACTTTTCTCTTGAGGCTCTTGAGTTTGTGTAGGAGTCTCATGATATCTTTTCAATTTATCCCACAATTCATATGCGTTTTGGTGTTCCCCTACATCACTCAAAATTTTGTTAGGCAAAAGATTTACTAAGATACTAGTTACCTTTTCATTTGCTTTCGCTTGATTTTGTTGTTCTTGATTCCAATACCTAGGTCTAAGCCTCTTCCCGTGCTTATCCTTTGGAATCTCATATGGCTCTTCAAGCGTGATTCGAAGGTCCCACTCCATCCTAAACCATGCCTCCATTCTCGCTTTCCAATATCCGAAATTCTCATGGTCGTAGGCCAGCGAAGTGTAGATGTCGTCCCCCAACTTATCTTCCATTTTCTTTTCCCTCTAGCGTGTGCTCCCTCGGCGGTTAGTCCGATCAAGAGCGGTCCTCGCTCTGATACCAATTAATAGATCGATGATGTTGCTAGAGGGGGGGTGAATAGCAATTTTTCGTCGTTTTCTCTACAAGATTGTTAGCGCAGCGGAAATACAAATAAAAATAAACTATCAATAGAACAATGCTAACAAACTGAGTTACTTGGTATCCACCCCGGACGAGTGACTAATCCAAGAATCCGTCGGAGGATCAATCCCCGGATAACCTCCGGCTAGATCTGTCGCTCCTTCTGGGTGGAGAAACCTCACCATAACACCTTTAGAAGACCTGAGCACAAAGATTACTATCTTGCCTTTAACCAAGACAAGATTCGTCAAGAATCTCAGCCACCACGACGTCCTATTTAAATAGGACTCGGGCTGAAACCCTTGCCACCAGTCGACTGCTCCCAGGGCAGTCGACTGGTGCCACTGAAATTCGACCGTTGCACCCCAACGTTCGAATTCTCAGCCAACTCATCAGCCACCAACCAGTTGACTGCTCCCAAAGCAGTCGACTGGTCCCAAGCTGAAACCCTTCCCGAGTACATTCACTCCGCACTCAAACCCTCACGACTCGACTGACTCCTCCTCCGCAGCCTCGACTGTTGCCTTCGCGCTCTCTTCATCTTCGACTCCCGTCCCTCGGATGCACGCAAGCCTCCAGCTTGCCTCCATGCCATCCTTCATGCATGCCTCGAAGTCCGCGACTATCAGCTCATCGTCCCTGCTCTCCAAGGTCCCTCGGATGCGCACGCAAGCCTCCAGCTTGCATTCATGTCATCTTTCATCGTACCGAGGTCATCCAATCAAGTCCATATGTGTAACCTGTAAATCATGCACACTCAACATACACATATGAGAACACAAGGGAAACCTAACTTAAACCCTTTGCCCAAACATCAAAACTCATGATCACTCCGGATCACAGATTGCCTCAACACACATGGCAGCTCCTAATCACCGAGTCTATTCCACATGGGTCCCTCAAGTTCAACAGGACACTCAAATCCCAACCCGAGGCTAGCTAGCCTGGGTCGAGCCCTGAACCCCCCAGTTGAGGCCAGTGAACTTAACTAGGGGACCTGGACCCCAAGTCAAGGTCAACAAATCAGGGTTGGAAGCCCAACTTGGGGTCCTCGGTCTCGAGTAGGACCTCCATCTCTAACTTGAAGCCTTCTTCGGAAGAGGGTATTCCGCCCCTACAAAGGGCGGGAGTCATTGTAGTTACTAGCGATGTGGTTGACAACAAGGCTGACATGATTAAAGGGAAAACGAAGCCCTTTACATTCCATTAAAAGCATGATAATCAGCCATGATTTCCAAAAGACGTGGGTAACCGCCACAGGAATCTCGGAAAACAAAAAAACGTGGGTGCCCCCCGTCATGCTGTAAAAAAGGTATTCAACTCAACCCTAGAAAAGGGAAATAACCCTAACTTCTAATTGTTCTTTCCACTTCCTACGAGACCCTAACTTGAACGTCGAAGTTGCAGTGCTGGAGATTATTTCTCCGATCATTCTTCTAATTTAGTTTTGCTTGTCAGCTCCCTTGGGTCGTTGCCGCTAAATGATCATCCTCCACATCCACCCTCCAATCATCAATAAGTTGGCCCTCGACAACTTCGGGCGGCATCATATAAAAAACTAAGTTATATATGCTACTTGCGATGGGTAACTATGTGCCCGTCAACATCCGCACATTTTTTTATTTGACATAATTTTTAATAATTACATATACAGATATTTTAATTGTATTTTTAAAATTAAAATATTAGTCATAATTTAATTTGTATTTTTTATCTTGATATATGTAACATAATGTTAGTTTTTATTGGATATTTTTAATATGTATTGTCGCATATATATTCTTTATTAAAAATTTACATTTCATTATTTTTATTTAAAATTTAGATAAATTTTAAATATGTATATATTTAAGTATGAATCCAGATAATGACTAATTTAGTTGACCTAAATAAATTATCTGTTTTATTTAAAAGTATAATACAAATTAGTGTTGTATTATTAATTTTATAACTAAATGAAATTTATTTATGTTCGTTTAATAAAAATATATAAAATAAATTACTGTAAATTATTTTTAAATACCTATTTACATTTTAAATTTTGCTGTCAGTCTCCACGTCAGAAAAAATTTATTTCTATTCCCTACATATAAAATTTTATTTGTTTAAACTCACTAATACATATCGATTTACTTAATTACCTTTGTTATTTTTAAGTATAAAATATTCAAAATAAGGTATTATTCCTTCTCAATTCAGTATCATTTAACTAGAATATAGTATATTTTCTATTAAATTAAGTATGATTGCTTTTTAAACTCAGTTGATGAAGAAATGATTCTTTTTCAAAGCTCAATTGATTGAGAATCGATCGAAACTGCTCATAATTGATTAGAGTTACTCCAATCAATTGAGGCAATCGATTGAAGAGCTCCGATTGATTAAAAATTAATCAATAATCGATCAGTTATATTTATCGTGAGAAAATATCTTCCTTATTTTTTATATGTATAAAAAGTCTAAAAGTAAGTATAATTTTTTTTAAATTTAGCACATTTAAATTAAAATTTAGTATATTTTCTATCAAACTGAGTATAATTTTTTTTATTAGGAGTTCATATCAATCAATTGGCTTATGTTGAATCAATTGAGTCGTACTCAATTTAATAAAAAATATATTAGATTCTAATTAAATGACGTTGAATTTAGGAGGAATTTTACCATATTTTAAATTGTTTGTACCTAAAAAAATCGAGGGTAATTAGGTAAATCAGTAGTTGAAGCAAATAAAACTTTGCATGCAGGGAGTTGAAATAAATGTTCTCATGCAAGGACTGAGGAGGAAGTTAAGTTTGTTATTAGGGAGTTTAAGATAATTTTTCCATAAATTAACTTAAATATTAATAAACTTAGTCCACCAAGTGATAAAAAGGCGATTCGCTCACCTCCAGTGCCTCCGTCAACTCATCCTAAAGCCAACAAGGAGGAGGTAAAACATGATGCTATTAACTCGGATGTTGTAAAAAAAATATTAACGAAGTTTTTCCAACCTTGGGTGATCGGCCTGCCCTCACAGAAATTTCTCACCGGCCGCTAGGGTAAATCGGGAAGCGTTCACGGTGGGCGGTCTAAAAGTCCAACGTCTCAGAATTCACGCTCATTTAGAAAAATAACTAGTCGTCCTACTATTGCACTATAGTCCTGGAGGTATTGACTCAAATGTTGTAATTAGTATACGAGGAGGACCGACAAAACTTAGTCCATCAAGATACTTATAAATAAGTTCAATAAATACACTTAAATCATGACATGGGAAAAAAATACAAAAGGGATCTAAGAGAATTATCATGTTTCTGGATCTAAATAAATGGAGACAAAATATGGCAAGCTTCCCTTTGCTCGTACGCAGATACCAAACTCAACTCTCAAAGGTCGCTCCTTTGCTTTCTCGCTCTCTGCTCCTGCACCTGCACCTGCTGTCTTCTTCTTTTCTTCCCCTTCGGATCCTTGTGTGCTAATGCTCGCTGGTGACCTTCGCAGAGGTTGATGTCACCGCCTCTGGAGCACGATTACATCGCCCTCACGGAGGGCCCCTCCGCGGCGGCCGCTTCGCAGGATGGGGTTCTCAACCTCAAGGAGACGGAGCTTCGGTTGGGCCTCCCTGGGTCGGACTCACCCGACCGAGACGGCAAGGTTGGCCTCACTCTCGACCTGCTTCCGCCTAAGAGCTTCTTTACCGGCGGGAAGAGGGGATTCACTGACGCCTTGGATGCGGGAGCAGGGAAGTGGGGCTTAGCCGCTGGTGGGGGTGGATCTGAGAAGGAAATGTCCAACGGCGGCGCTTTGTTCTCTCCCAGGGGGGATGGAACTGGCTGCGGGAAGACGGCTGTGCTAGGGAGTGTCTCCAAGGATCTCGGAACGAAGGTTTCCGGCCACGACTCGAAGCTTTCTGTGGGGGATTCGTACGAAAACCAGCGTGAAACTGCTCCTGCTACAAAGTAAGTCGAGTAAACTGAGATTTTTTTTCTTCCTTCCTCCTTTTCTGCTTATCACTCTACTACCGTGTGTTGGCTATCATTTCTTGTTGGAAAAAGAATCCAATTCAATATGGTAAATTAAAAGTGGTATTGTTATTTTAATATCAATCATCATGTTTTGATTTTAGTGACTAAATAAGAAGTGAAATTCCATTTTTTTTCAATCACATATTATTGATAAATTTTTAACAGACTTCTTAGTTTTATGAATTTCCATGAATCGTCAAGCACAAATCCATCATTTATGATTGGATTTTTAAATCAATTTTTTTGAGATAATAGAGCTCTACTTTTTACTAAGCTGAGTCACAGAGATCTACAGTCTTGTAAATGGAAGTTCAAATCCATTAACTTGATCGTTCCAAATTAGCTAATAGTTGCATCACTTCGCTGCTAGAGGAAAAACTTTTGGTTTCTGGAAAAAAAATGAAACTTCCCCCTTGTGCTTGTATACGGTTCTGATTTTTTTTCTCTGCTGTACTTACGAAAAAACAGTATTGTTTGCTTTGTTGCCTCATTTTGTGTTAATTATCTGATTTGATTTGACTCTTTCCTTTTAATGTTACACCAACTTCTGGAGCATCTTTGATCTGCCTTGGTTTGTGTTGATCATCATTTTCCTTGATTGGTATTCTACTTTTTTGAACCCAATTAGTAGAAAAACTTGTTTACCCCAAAGTTTAAATTATGAAAGAATGTCCCTGTAGTTGCTTTTTCCTGGTCTACATTGTTTGGAATATTTGATCATCTTCTTTGTGTTTTCTGGAAACGATGTGCGGAGCATGCCATATTGATGCAAATGCCTGTTGATTGGTGACAATCATCTAACAGTTAGTTTGTTCTGTGATAGGGCACAGGTTGTTGGTTGGCCACCAATTCGGAGCTACAGAAAGAACACAATGGCTACTAACCCACCAAAGAACAAAGAAGTGGATGGAAAACCTGAGTTGGGTTGTCTTTATGTCAAGGTTAGCATGGATGGTGCTCCTTATCTTAGGAAAGTTGACTTGATAACCTATAATGACTACAAAGAACTTTCTTTGGCACTTGAAAAGATGTTCAGTGGTTTCACCGTTGGTAAGCTCTTTCTCCCATTTGAAATCTCCATTAAAGATTTGCTCGTGCATTTAATATGACCAGTTAATTATTGCTAAAATCTCCTCTAAATATTTGATGGTAAACACACTTGTTCTGGACATTGAACTCTATTACAATTTGGTGACAAGTGACAATTGATAGATTTAAGAGTTAAATTATTGCTAACCAATCATTTTTGTTGTTTTATATTATGTCGAACTTAAAATAAATGGTTTCCCCTCCTTTAGTGTCTATGGTCCTTGGTTATTCTTGAGTTGGGACATTTCTAACATTATCCTTTTCCTTTTCTCAATCTCTTATCTTGGTATGGTATGGTATGTTTTCTTTATTACCAAACATCCTGTTTCATAAGTAATTGGCTATGGAACTAAGAAAATAGATGTATCAACTTTAGTTAATAGTGTCTTAGCCTAATCATCATATGTGCATCAGGATAGTAACCTGAATGGAACATAGATGAATTCCATTAATAAAGGGCATTGTAGAGACATGATCATACTTAAGGTCTCCTACCTAGTACTATTATAGAGTTTACACTTCCATATATTTATATTTGACAGATGGCTTATTTGACTGGATGCTGACATCTCCTTTAGCCCATTCATCTTGATAAATCAGATATACTGTGTTCTAATGTTTCTCGTGATATGTTATTTCTGGCTATTGTGGCATATAAATAATACTTCTTGTTTGGGGAATTTCAGGACATTGCAGTTCTCAAGGAATTCCAACCAGAGATGGTCTATCTGAGAGCAGGTTGATGGTTCTCTTAAATGGATCTGAATATGTTCTTACTTATGAAGACAAGGATGGAGATTGGATGCTTGTTGGTGATGTACCATGGAAGTAAGTTGACTATTTACAGTTGTTTGCCTTGTTCACATGAAACTCTTGGAAAATAAAATTGAGATTAAGGTATTTGGAAGACATTGTTGTAATGGCTAAGATATTAATGTTTCTTTAGATTATCAACCTCTCTTGCTCCTGAAATTTGTCAGATTCTGAAAGGTTAATTTTGCATTGTTGGCCTATTGCAATTCCAGGATGTTCACTGACTCCTGCAGAAGATTGAGGATCATGAAGGGTTCTGATGCAATTGGACTCGGTGAGTTCTGGTCATCTACATAATGCCAAAATATATAATTTCCAAATACTTGACCGAAAGAGAATCCATTTTTTCAATTCTGTTTCTAATTCATTATGGCATCATATGCGTTCTCGATGAAATATTATTATTCTCTTACAGCTCCAAGGGCCATGGAGAAGTGCAAGAACCGGAACTAGGGAGCTTTAATTTCGTGCTGTAGCCGAAAGGTTCTTCTTGAGTCAGAAGTTAAGGGTTTTAATTAGCAAGTGTTTTATATCTGTGGTTTGGAATTTAATATTGACTATGACTTTGTTGTTGGCTAAGCTCTCTATGACATTGTCGAGTCATGCTTTCTCTGTTAAGTCTACATCTCTTCTGTCTAATGATTATGTAAGTGTTTGCTTGTTTCTTCCACTCTTCATGATAAATTGTCATCGTGCTGCTCTTGCTATATGCTGCCATTTGTTGAAGTTAGGATTATATTCAAGTTCGAGTTGGACAAGTGTAGCAATTCAATATGTTTAAACATGAAAATGATATCTATAGCTCGAATGATTTTTCATTTTAAGTTGGAATGAATTCCACCTTAAATTTAATATAGTAAAAGAGTTATAGTTGTATGTACTAATCATGATGCAACTGATGAAGCTGTGGTGAAACTAAGAGGATTCGACTTCCATTAGTCCCATATGGATACTTATGGTGGTCCCTTATGTTATATATTTGAAAGATGTCCTTCTCAAATGAGTTCCCAATTCAATAGCAGTCACTGCTCAGAGAAAGTCACTGCCTGTCAAATTGTCACTTGTGCAGTCCCTGAGTTTGCATTCATCCGATGGAGCACAACTAGCAAGTCAATGAAATGACCTTTATGGCCTGGCTTGTTTAGCAAGAAAACAAGTCATGGACTGAAATGTGTGTCCTATTCTTTTGCTTCCAAAGAGGCTTTGGCAGATTGATTTATTTGACTGTTCATTTAAAAGTTACTTGAAGAAATTCTATGTTACTCGTGCTATTGTTGGATCACTTTCATGCAGGCTTTCTTTAACTTTCAGCATTAGACATGCATGTTGAAACCTG
The DNA here is from genome assembly GCA_024364735.1 of Boesenbergia rotunda. NCBI lineage: Eukaryota > Viridiplantae > Streptophyta > Magnoliopsida > Zingiberales > Zingiberaceae > Boesenbergia > Boesenbergia rotunda. The sequence goes on along the minus strand of JAGFNQ010000417.1, from coordinate 763,313 downwards.
CAGCTTTACCGTGAAGCACCATCAGTGGGGGACCTCTCCTATGTAGCATAAGTTTTCAAGCTCGGTGAGTGTTCCCGAAAGATACCAAGGCGGATCAAAATATAATTCTGACGACAAGAATCAGTTTATTTCGTCTGGATGAGTCATTGGATTGCCTTGATTCTTTGAACAGCGTGCTGACTCTGCGTGTGCAGTGGATGTGATGGCACATTGGATCCAACTGTGGAGTGGATAACTTTGCTATTGCCGAACAAATGTTTAGGTTTCCCCTTTTTTTTTTAAATTATTTTTGTAATCTTTTGCAAGGGATACGCAAAATCATTCCACGAAGAGGGACCAAGGCACCGAGTGTTTTATTCAATAAACACGCATCGCACTGATGGATAAAGATGCTTATAGCTGGATTATATTCTCAAGAATGATTTGTTCCAAGCACTGAAATATATTATTGGGAATCAGGACTGAACGTAGTGATCGACAAGATATTATAGGGGATTATGTGGGTTATTTGCTTGTGGGAGAGGGGACAATATTAACTGGAAGGAGATCCAGAACCAAAGTTTTACGTATTGGTTTCTTGTGTATTAGATATATAAACCAAGTTAATGCAGCATCGGCTTCTGGACTCTGCCGACAGGCGTCCTTGTTTGCTGCAGTACTTGTGTAGGTCTCCATCCTGAAACCTATAGCTCTGCCATTAATGCATCTTCCATGGATGGATTTTTCAAATTTTAATCTGGCGAAATACTTGTGAGAAATGATCTTTGCTCATTGATTTCTGGTTTTGAGAACATTGAGGAGGAAAGTTACTTTGGATTTATCTTGTCGGATTACTTCAAAATATGCGAAAATAGGAATATTTTCCCTGTTCTACTGTTTGCCCGCTACCAATTTTCACAGTCTCACTGTTTCCCTTGGGGAACTACTCATCGCGAAGGACAATCGCCACTTTTGATGATCATGACGAGTCGCATTTTCCTTCAGAAATTTGAAGATAATTTTTAAGGAAATTCTTTTCCTCCAGCGACCCATACCTCATCTGATATCTCGTTTATTTCTTTCCTCTGCCCCCGGGAAGCTTGACAAGGGAAGGAGGCGAGCTGAAGCAAAGAAAGCAAGGGAAGGTCGACTCCGCGGCGTCGACCAGATGTTGGATCAAATGCGGGAGCGAGGGGCAGTGAGGAAACTTTTTGCTGAGATACGGACGCACGGCGCAGGAAAGGAAGCGTTGTGATTAGCTGGGATATGGTCGTTCGACCACGCGGAGTCGTGGCGTTGGCCTACTTGATTCCGCCGATGTTGCGATGCCACACTGGATTCAGGGATCCGGTTCGCATCGGGGGGCGCGATCGCGGTTGCTCGTACGCTCCCCGAGCGTGACCCGACAAAATACGTAAAGCTGCCGCACCGAGCTCGGGTCCCACCGCCAGTGGCTGGCCACAACAGGCACTCGAAACCGATACGAATAAGTTAAGACACAAATCAAAAGAATGAAAAGTTTGCTCAGTTTTTTCCTCATAGAATACTAATCCACTACGCACGAATTAAAGTGTAATACCTTAGTTTATATTTCCGGCTAATTAATCCATGTGACTGAAAGTTCGATTAGATCTTCCATATTTCCTATCCAGACGACGATATCTAATCACGAACGTCTAGTTCCATGTTTCATACTCAACATTATGCAACAATAATTAAACATGTCATGATCCAAATTTTTTTTTCCACCCAAACCACTAATGATATTTCCAATGGACACTTAACTAGGTTATCTAAACCAAGTGGACCGGGGAATGTGGGCTTACTATGGCGCAATTGGATCGACTTTGGGAACAAAAGTTAGAACAGAATTTGGGGCAATCATTTTTTTTAGCCTATTTGGCTTAATTAAACCAAGCTGCCAGCTCATGTGACATGTCTACTAGTTCTAGCTAGCAGTTCCCTCAAAGGTGGTACACCTAATATTCCCTTCATCACAATGAAGCTGCAAAGGAAACTTCTTGATTCTATATTCTATTGTTTGTTCGATATGGCCATCTACTTCAACTAGCTTTTTTGAATTGTTAAAGTGCATCTGTGGAGAAGCATGGATCTTATGGCATTTAAATAAGTATTTACCAAACAAACAATAGTTTAATGTTTTTGTAACTTTTTAAGATAGGAGTCATGTTGGTCTATCTTTGGCAAATGAATTTAATCTTAAGATATTGAAAAATGAAAACTTTTAAGATGAGAATCATGTTAATTAGTTTCTATACTTTGATCTATTATTAACAGCCCTCCAAGTTTTTTAGTACAGTTTATATTAAATTGAATTCTGTTGGTTATCTTGGAAATTTTTTTGACCTAGAGTTGGTTGGTCCAGTTAATTTAGACCAAGTTGAACATAAAGTGTCAATTCATCAACTAAATTAAGTAATTATGCTATGACAATTGAACCAGTCGAAAGATACGAACCCCGAAGGTGGAGGAAGTCAAAGGCTCCTTGGGGGTTTCGGCTGATATAGCTGCTCGATCGGCTTATGGATCTTGGGAGAATGAGTCAGTTCGGGTAGTTGGCAATCTCTTGGCTGGACAATTCAGAGGGTCATGTAGAAAAGTGCCAGTTAAACAGGCTTCCCGACCAGCTTGATCGGTCTTAGCCGATTGGGACAATAAGTCAGACTGACTAGGTTGGTCTACCAAACCAGTTGGTCGGCTGCCAACCAATAACTGACAGACTAACCGGGCTGATTTACCAAGTCAGTCGATCGGCCGCCAACCAATAACCAACTACCCACGTGATGCAAGAGGGGATCCAAAATAATATTTAGATTTATATATTTAAGATTTTTTTTAATTGGTTATATATTTTTATTTAGTTTGTTTCTAAATCTTAGGAAACCAAGTCTTGTTGGGTTTTTTTTAATTGGTTATATATTTTTGTTTAGTTTGTTCCTAAATCTTAGGAACTAAGTTTTGTTGGTTAAATTTGTTCCTAAATTTTAGGGGACTAAGTCTGGTTAGTTTAGAATTTTTTTAGGGATATGAGTGTTATATAAACTCATGCTTAGATGATGTTAAGGGCAAGTTTTTTAGATATTGAATCAATTTGCTTCGCTTAAGCCACGTTACGGCTATATCTCTATTTTTCTCTTCTCGCTCTTGTTTTTCTCAATAAGGTTTAAGCCCAGTTTTGGCTACTCCTTATCTCGTTATTACTTTCTTATTTTTTTCTCGTAAATCCCTCTAACCATTCTCGCCCCAGAATAATTTATATTCTGCCTGACGTCAGTTGGTATCAGAGCTCATTAAGATCCAATGGAGGGTCATCGTGGACGTGGTCGTGGTCGCAACAGGCAAGTTCCGACTGAGGAAGCCCAGCATCGTGATCGTAGTATCCAAGATATAATGATGATTGAAGATTTACAGAAGCAAGTTGCGGAATTAACCCAGCGTTTGGCAGCGCGGGATCTGGAAGATCGTGAGATTTCTGATGGTAACTCTAAGTCTCCTTTCGAAAACTCGTATCATCATCGTGCTACATATCGGGAACACCATGTTCGAGAGGAACGATTTGGGGACTTTGGTTTCCGAGTGGATCTTCCTGATTTTTTTGGCACATTACAAGCGGAAGGCTTCGTTGATTGGATCAACGAAGTAGAGAGGATTTTTGAATATAAAAAAGTACCTGATCACATCAAAGTAAAGTTGGTCGTTATCAAGTTAAAAGGTCGAGCTTCGGCATGGTGGGAGCAACTTCGACGATCACGGGAAAGACAAGGTAAATCCAAAATCACTGATTGGGAAAAAAATGAAGAAACTAATGAGAACACAATTTCTTCCCTTCGGCTACACCCAAACATTGTATCAACGACTCCATACCTTGAGGCAAGGAGTTAGAACCGTTGACAACTATACAGAGGAATACTATCAGCTTATTGCTCGGAATGATTTGTCCGAGACCGAGGAGCAGATGGTAGCGCGATATTTAGGGGAATTACGTCAACCCTTACAAGACACCCTGAGCCTTCACTCGCTCTAGACCATTTCGGAGGCCTATCAGCGAGCCTTGACAGTTGAAAAATAACTAAACCGAAGACCGACGACTAGGAGCGATCAAAACAATCAAGTTGTTCACCCTCAAGAGCCGCAACTTTCTCAGCAGCCACCACAAGGTAACCCTAAGACCACTATCAAGTGTTTTCGCTGTGGTGAACAGGGACATCGAGCTTCGGAGTGTAAAAGATCCTCAGATCAAAAAAACAAGACTCTGCTAGTTGAGGAAGACATAGAGGATGAACTCGAACAGATTGATGAGCCGATTTATGATGACTATATTGATGACGAGGTTCTTTATGGCGATGGTCATGAGACTCTCATCGTACGCAAGAGCCTACTGATCCCTAAGGAAGAATCTGAAGATGATTGGCTGAGAACCAACATTTTTCACGCGACGTGCACGGTTGCAGACAAAGTTTGCAAGATGATCATTGATAGTGGAAGCTGTGAAAATATTGTATCCGAAGAAGCTGTTCAAAAGCTACAGTTGAAGATAGATCGTCATCCAAAACCCTACAAGTTATTATGGCTAAGTAAAGGAAGTGAGGTAACCATAGATAGGAGGTGTCTTTTATCTTTTTCTATTGGCAGCAAGTATTATGATCGAACATGGTGTGATGTTGTGTCAATGGACGCATGTCACGTATTGTTGGGACGACCGTGGCAATATGATCGCAGCGTCATTCATGATGGGCGGAAGAACACATACACCCTCAGCATCAAAGGGAGGAACATAGTATTGGCTCCCCGACGAGAAGGAACCCCTTCAAATTTGGTAACCAATAATTCTATACTACTTTCTATGTCCAGATTTTTGAATGAGATGAAGCACAGAGATGTAGTCTATGCTTTGCTTCCTTTCAAAAGCAATGTAATAGACCCGGACTCGGATCTACCAGCTGAAGTGCAACAACCCTTATCAGACTTCGCTGAGTTGATGGTCGAAGACCTTCCTCCAGGACTTCCCCCTATGAGAGATATTCAGCACCAGATTGATCTCGTCCCGGGGTCAAGCTTGCCTAACCGACCGACATACCGTCTTAACCCTAACGATTCCGAAGAGCTACAACGACAAGTTATGGAGCTATTGAGACAAGGCTATATTCGCGAGAGTATGAACCCCTGTGCAATCCCTGCCCTACTTGTATCAAAGAAAGACGGTTCATAGCGCATGTGTGTTGATAGACGACCTGAGGGTGTCCGTGCAGATCCATCAAAGATAGAGGCAATCTTAGAGTGGACACATCCAAAAATCATTCATGACGTCCGAAGTTTCCATGGATTGGCCTCTTTCTATCGTCGGTTCATTCAGAACTTTAGTACCTTAATTGCTCCTATAACTAAGTGCCTCAAGGAGTGCGAATTCAAGTCGAGTGAAGCAGTTATGACTAGTTTTCAGCTGGTGAAACAAAAGATGACCGAAGCACCTATTCTAGCACTTCCAAATTTCGACAAACTGTTCAAAGTAAACTGTGACGCTTCTAGCATTGGCATTGGTAGTATTCTAAGTCAATCAGGACGCCCCATTGTCTTCTTCAGTGAGAAACTATCTGGTGCCAAGAAAAATTATTCTACCTATGACCTGGAATTCTATGCTATTGTGCAATCCTTAAAGCATTGGCGTCATTATCTCATGCAGAAGGAATTTATCTTATTCACAGATCATGAGGCTTTGAAGTACATCAACGGTCAACATAAGTTGAGTAGTCGACACGCTAAGTGGATAAATTACTTGCAGGAGTTCACCTTTACACTGAAGCATCAATCAGGGAGACGCCGAACTCGAGGACGAGTTCTCTTCAACTCCGGGAGACTGATGCAGGAGGGGAACCAAAATAATATTCAGATTTATATATTTAAGATTTTTTTAATTGGTTATATATTTTTATTTAGTTTGTTTCTAAATCTTAGGAAACCAAGTCTTGTTGGTTTTTTTTTAATTGGTTATATGTTTTTGTTTAGTTTGTTCCTAAATCTTAGGAACTAAGTTTTGTTGGTTAAATTTGTTCCTAAATTATAGGGTGTAGGACCGGTGCCGTCGATAGAGGGGGGGGTGAATATCGATCGTGAAAACTTTCGTAAATCTTTCGTAAGACTTCTGGACTCAGAGCGTTAGTGCAGCGGAAACATAAAAGTAAAATAAAAGAAAGCAAAACAGGAGACACGGCAGGTTTATTTACTTGGTTCCCAACCCCCCAGGGTCAGTACGTCCAAGGCCTATGTACTCGGCGTTGAGTCCACTAATAGTCTCCTTTCCGGAATTTCCGGAGGCGGAGAAACCCGACTTACAGTGCAATATTACAAGCAATAATATGGAAAAATAAATACTGTAATTAATTGCAAACCAAAACACAAAGTGTGAAGCTCGGCCGATCTGGACCTCCGAAGTGCCGCGCACTTCCTCCTGGAGCCTCCCGGTCGCAGAGCCTCGTCTTTAGCGCGTTGTCGTCAGTCGGAATGAATAGAATCGCAGTTAGGAAGTGTGTTTGAAGCAGAGGGGTCGAGACCCCTTTTATAGCACTCCTGGGGGCGCCCTGGTCGACGGGGGCGCCCCGGAAGACTCGGTCAACACTTATCCTTGCGCCTACCTCACCGCGGGAGATAAGACTGTTGACCAGGGCGCCCCGAACATCCCGGGCGCCCTTCTGAGCGCTTATCTTCATTTAGAACGCGAAACAGCACAAACAGGGTTGACCCGGGCGCCCCGGATGTTCCGGGCGCCCCGGATGTTCCGGGCGCCCCGGTTGACTCCTTTTGACTGCATCACGAAGCTGCTCTCTTAGCTCCCTGTTTAGCACTGACTGGGGGGCGCCCCCCTTGCTGGGGGCGCCCCCAACACAGGGGCAGCACCCTGCATTAACACTGCAAGGCTTGCTTTGTCTCCGGTTCTTGTTACCTGCAAGATACACAAACACAAAGCATACATGCATGAAAAATGAAGCCTAAGGACATGGTTCTGACTTCGGATTTGCACGAAACCCTAGGTCGAACCGGCACGAGTTCCCACCCCCGGGAACACGCCCTTCACCTACTCCTTTCAGGAGACAGTTGCCACCCAGTCCTTCAGGTGGACTTTTACTTAGCTTCCGATACTCCCGGACCTCGAGACGCCCAAACCCTGACCCGTCTCTACTCCTGTCCTTAGTCATCGCTCAGCTAAGTTGCTCAGTCCCTTGGAACAAGACTTTATTCCCCAGCAGCCCTTCGCCAGGTGCCTAGCAGCCCTTCGCTAGGTCTTCTATGCCTAGTAGTCCTTCACTAGGTGCCTAGCAGCCCTTCGCTAGGTCTTAGGGTTACGATACCTAGCAGCCCTTCACTAGGTGCCTAGCAGCCCTTCGCTAGATCTTTTGGTTATGATACCTAGCATCCCTTCGCTAGGTGCCTAGCAGCCCGTTGCTAGGACTTGTTCCCCTGACATCCCTTCGTCAGGTGCCTAGCAGCCCTTCGCTAGGACTTATTTTCCTGACAACCCTTCGTCAGGTGCCTAGCAGCCCTTTGCTAGGTCTTATTTTCCTGACAACCCTTCGTCAGGTGCCTAGCAGCCCTTTGCTAGGTCTTTTCTTTCTGGCAGCCCTTCGCCAGAGCCTAGCGGCCCTTCGCTAGGTCTTAGGGTTTCCATGCCTAGCTTAACTAGGACTTTTCTCAGGCTTAGGTTACTTCTCCTTCGCTCCCCTTTGTCTGTTCAATATATTCCTGACTTAAGTACATTGTCAAACATTAAAACACATAAAGGAGAACATCATTGATGCAACTTGCACCAACATAGGGGACTAAGTCTGGTTAGTTTAAAATTTTTTTAAGGATATGAGTGCTATATAAACTCATGCTTAGATGATGTTAAGGGCAAGTTTTTTAGATATTGAATCAATTTGCTTCGCTTAAGTCACGTTACGGCTATATCTCTATTTTTCTCTTCTCGCTCTTGTTTTTCTCAATAAGGTTTAAGCCCAGTTTTGGCTACTCCTTATCTCGTTATTACTTTCTTATTTTTTTCTCGTAAATCCCTCTAACCATTCTCACCCCAGAATAATATATATTCTGCCCGGCGTCACCACGTAATGGGCCCTTCCGTCTGCCCGGGCCTTATATAGCTTTCAGGTCCATAATCCAAAAATAACACCTAAGCTTGTTATCTGCAGGACTCCTACCACACTTGTCCAGGGCACAATGGCAATATTTTATAAAAGATATATACTCAATAAATGTCTCATAATAATTAGAGAGACTGTGGTACAACTCATGTAATCTATAAAATCAAAGTGATATGACTATTGTTATAGCAATAACGTGATTTGTAGCTGACACAGATTATATGATAAGACATCGGCTTAAATAGGAAAAGACGTCCTCATAGAGTGAAGGCTAGTAGAGGCGTCTTTAAAAGGGTTCCTCTCCTTCATGTGCAGGTAAGTTTTTCCTAGTTCCCTCTTGCAAGCTTGTCGTCTATAGTTTTCTCCATCAAATTTTTTTTCTGACTTTATCATCAGAGTGCTTACACTAAGGACTCCCGGCCAACCTCTAACAATTTTTCCTCTTTATTTTAGTACATTGAAGCTCCTAGACAACGACTCTTCTTCGTCTCCCATTCTTGTGGTCAACAATTCTACCTTGTCATCAAAGCACCAATTCGCTCGCCTCCGACAGGTTACAGGATCAACACCCATGTCTATTTATTAATTTTACATAACAAGAAGTAATATTGATACCGTGTTCATATTATCACATTAGTTATTATCGTTGAAATAATCATCCAATGTCAAATTACATCTTTTTGAAAAAAGTTAGAAGAACCTATTTGATACCTAGGCGAGGAATATTTAAGTAATTACATTAAGATCATGGGTAGATAATGATAAAACATCAAGTTTTAGGACCCATTCAAAAACACTTTCTTTAAGTATAACTAATAATTAAAGAATGCACGACGTAACTTCATTGGAATGGTTTCTACTCTTGCAATAATTGACTTGTACGTAGTGGCATTCTAATTAATTAACTAAAAAGAAGTCCTCCTCATCCTTCATCTCTCTTAATTAGGATTATTGCTCCTTAAACTACCTTGAAGAAGAGAGAAAGAGAGAGCAGAGATGCGGAGCTATGTTGGGCAGTCAAAGAAAGGGAAGAAGAGCAACTCGTCAGCAAAGCAAATTAGGCAGCCTCAGAGAGGACTTGGGGTGGCTCAGTTGGAGAAGATTAGACTCCAAAATGAGATGATGGTTAATTACCGATCTCAATCTATTACAATTGCATGGTTTATGTAGATCTATCCATGCATGCATGCTGCAGGTCTTTTTTTTGCTTCTTTGATTGACGTTTAATTGTTCCATATACATAAGCATGTAATTATCTTTAAGCAGCAGGATCTAAGAGGACGATTTGCATATGCTGATTCATCATCGCCTTCCACATCATCTTCTGTCTTTGGAGCTCATCCTAGCTTTATGGTACGAGAATATATTCATATATCTTCATTAAGAATAGACGACGCTGATTTATACTTTTTCCTTTAATTTCTTCCTTTTTTCTTAATGATCTATCACTGTGAAAATGGATTCGAGCATGTCCATAGCTCTATAGTATGGCCTAGGTTTTCTCGATAATATTAATTAGCAAGGATTGGAATTTTTTTATTTAAATAAAATGCTTCAATTGCATATTGTTTAGATTGGATTTGAAGGTTCTACAGAAATCACATATGGCGAACACTTTTCTGGTGCAGCAAAATGGTGTGTATGTCTCTCTCTGCGCCTGTGTGTCTGTCGTATATATTTGTAACTATTTAAAAGGAAAAAAAACAAACTGTAGGTTCTTGAACGATTCAAATAGTCATGCAATGCTGTTCATCAACGAACAAGACAATGAGGTATCAAATTTTTTTTCACAAAATGCATACATTTCACCTTGTATTTTGTTAACTGATCAATATATATATATATATATATATATATATATATATATAGATAGATTTTATTTTGGATTGGTCAATTAATGCAGACGAATAACATGCGACAGGATCAGCAGCTTCAGCGCTCAACTGGTTCTAAAGGCCGAGACTCCGATTCATCATTAGATTTGGAGCTAAAATTATCTCTGTAACAATGTTTATTGTGTATATTTTATTGACCTAAAATTATTGTAACAATGTTATAATTGTGTGATATTGTTCTTTCTTTCAACTTTACTTTGTACCACATGGTGATAAAAGATGATAGCATTCACTCGGCGTTTCTTACTCCGTCTCTAAGTTATTATAAAAATGATAAATTATGAATGGCTATGACCAATACATTTGTGATTTGACTCTCAAATTTAATTTCATGGTTACACACAGATGTGCAATGTAACACTTCGTGTATATTAAAGCATAATGGGCCGGGAAGAATTGTCCGCGGTCCAGCCCATTACACACTTAAATGTCTAATGGAAGTCTGGATGGGTTCCCGTTTATTTTGGGAGAAAGGGAGAGAACGCGAAAGGTTTACACAGGAGAAATGGATTTCATATCGGTGCTCGTTGACGCCGTGGTGGTGGTCTTCTCCGTTGTGCTTGCGGTGGCGGCTCCATTGTTCGACGCACAGATCTGCCTTCCCGATTCGCTCTACCCGGCGCTGCTCGTGAAGCTAAAGCGGTGGTACGCTGATGAGTACGGCGACTATTTGATGGCCGAGAAGCCCGGCTTCTTCACTGGCCTCATATGGCTGGAGATCGCCTTCCTCTGGCCCCTCTCCGTCGCCAATGTCTACGGAATCATCGCCCGCCGCCCCTGGGTTGCCACCACTTCCCTCATGGCGGGCGTCAACGTGGCCACGACCATGGTATTCGGCATCCTCTTTATGTCCTAAACCCTAAAAATCGCAGCTTTGCTACTTTCCTTTCTACAGACTTGGAAAAAGTTGTGTTTTTTAGCACCGATCCGTACCCGTATCTCAACTTCTTCACATTATTCTGGATCGGTGACTCATAGAAAACCATGTGGAATGTGAATTGATGAGCTTCTTGATTTTTCTTGAACAAACATTTACAATTATGTTTTGATTAAGAGCTTTGTGATCGTTTTTCAGGCTGCCAAAATGGGAGAGTTGCTGGGTTCAGAGAAAGCATCAAATAGACTGATTCAATTTTATGTTCCATTCATGGTTTTTGCCTTCTTGGCGATCGTACGAGGGTTGCTTCCTCGACGCAACCCTCCTGCTACATCTCCTGCCCTTTCAGGCAAGAGCAAGAAGAAGAGGGCCTAATTGCAGCAGCTGCAGGTGGTGTAGTTGTTCTTTGGCTTTTTGTCGTTGACAAATTACCTGTTGGATTGCATGCTTGATCAATCTTGTCTGTTAATGAGGTTGGAACTTGCATTTTTTGCTGATTGAAGTGTACCTTATTCGGGGACGAAAATCAAGTCCTTTTGGTGGATTTTTTGCCTAATAAACTATAACGTATTTGTAAAGCTTGCGCACATATATGTTATAAGTAAAAATGTCCACATATTCATTAACCAAAAAAAATCGATTGTTACCCGTCATTGTAGAATTCTGCTGCATCTCATGGGTCCAATATACACTGTGTGTCCTCTAAATTGGACGGCCTTCGCGTACTCGAGGTGCCTTCTACGCGAGGTTGGAGTGTAGACAAAGATGTCGCCTTTTTCTTCCATGGCTCGATCTAGGAGTATTGGCTCGGGCGATTTCGATGGTGGTCAGAGCACGGAACAAAGCGATCACTGTGTTGGAGGCATCTCCGTCGATGTCGCAGCTCGCTGCGTTAAGGAACGGCAGTTCCCTCATTCCAAGGTGCGTGTTTTTCTTGTTTTTTTTTGGTCGCTTACCTTTGATCTGTAGTAGAGGTTTCTCTTGGGTTTGACATGTGATTTTGATTCCGTACTAGTGTCAAAACTTGCTTATCGGCTCGAGTTGCTTGATCTCTATGCGTCCTCTCCATAGCGCGATTGCTACCCTCGTCTGCAGTCTGTTACTGAAAATTGCATTACTTGCTAATTTCTGAACGTGCGTTAACTGTACTCTCTGGAATGTGGGGATAGCAGGTTTTCTGTTGGATTTTTTTTTTTTTTGCAGATTCTGTATAGCAAGTTTTGTAAAGTTGACAATTTTACATAATTTACCGATGCAGTCAGAGAGCTAACAGTATCGTGATTTGAATTTAGTAATATCATAACTACTGATTCTTTTTCTTTCTACATGCCAAATTCAAGCTCTCATCTATAAATTGTATAGGAACTAGTAGAATTGGCCTTTGTCTGAAACCTGTAAATGTTTAAAGGGAATGGTATAACAAATAATGCAGACTTTTTGGATTCCAAAATATTGTTTTGTGCTATGGTTCTATCATTATGAAACGTTTGCAGAGGATAGATTGCAATTAAAAGGTGTTTGTTTTTCTAGTCCAATCTCTCTTAATTGCTCATGCTATAAAATTTTGCTCATTGAACATATTTTCTGCAATATTCGGTAGCTACATTCTGGGGCAGCATTCCAAGGCCATGACATCTTGCTCTAGATCCGACAGCACAGACATTATTGACTTGATAAAAAAAACAGAACTATTTGATTTAGAAAGTGCTTACTCTCTCAATAACATTGAGCACAAAACCCAAAAGCAGGACCTCTCAAAATCAATTCAGGACTTTAACTTGTTGCATCAATAGGATAATTAACTTCAATTGTAATGTATAATCATCTTCACATTTAGGCCGTTTGACATCTTTGAAGAATCAATGAACTATATTTTTTGGGTGCATTGCCTAGTTGTAGTCAGGGCCGGCTTAAGGCATAGGCCATTAAAGCCTATGCCTAGCGCCCCAATAAAATTAGGATTCATTATCGGTAATGAATTTTTTTTATATATCTACTGAACAGCGCATCACGCCTGCACGCTTTACGTCTTACCTCCCAACTACTGTGCGATTTCCGCTGCATCACGCCAGCCTGTCGCTGTGTGATTTTCCGCTGCAATCTATATCACGCCAGTCTAGGAATAGAATGAGCTATATGCTATGGGATAATAGGAACGTGCATGGGAAAGTGAAGTCATGTATGAGAAATCATTTCCAAAACTCACGCCTATATGGAAAAGTGATACAACATTTAATCATGGAAAACAACAATCAAATAATAATTAATTTCATATTAATTATAATTATTATATTACCATAAAATTTTATTTAAAACTATAATATGCATCCCATTTTATACTCATTGACTCGATCTTCTCAAGAGCCATTGAGCCAACCAGCATCAATATTCAATACCGACTACTAAGTACTATGTAGTTTTTTTTCTTCATCAGTAATTTTCTAAGAAGGCTTCCTTCTCCTCAGGGCTCAGTTTTCTCTCGTTTGATATTCGGCAATATTTTTTCGCTCTTTTCTTCTTCCAATCTTCTTTAACGTAGTTTTTATTATTTTGTATAAATAATAAATTCTAGATGGAATGCATAGATTTTTTTTCTTATTTTTTTCTATGCAAGTAAATTATTACCATTACAAATCTTATTTATGCACTTAAAAAAACATAAAACATGATTCATAAAATTTTAATACCTTTATTGGTTTTTGCTCTCATCCGGCCAATCTTATTTTTTAGCTTTTCTATTTAGCATAATAAATACTGCTTCAATAATAACTCATGGTGTATTATCTTTTTATCCAGGTTCTATTTCTACTTGGAAAATTATCGACTAAGTAAAGACTTATATTTTTCTTTATAATTATTATTTTAATTTGAATATGTCAACTAAAAAATTATGATTTAATTATTTTAATATATGAATTTAATACTAAAAAAATAT
>JAGFNQ010000417.1:700014-746790 GCA_024364735.1 Boesenbergia rotunda | reverse complement strand
ACAGAGGTCAAAAGTTAAGTCTTACTTGTGTTTCTAACAAGTTACTCTAGTGTGTAGAGATAAAGTCCTAGCGAAGGACTGCTAGGCAACTGGCGAAGGACTGCCAGTAGCAAAGCCCTAGCGAAGGACTGCTAGGCAACTGGCGAAGGACTGCCAATATCAAAGCCCTAGCGAAGAACTGCTAGGCAACTGGCGAAGGACTGCCAGTATAAAAGCCCTAGCGAAGGACTGCTAGGCAACTAGCGAAAGACTGCCAGTATCAAAGCCCTAGCGAAGGACTGCTAGGCAACTGGTGAAGGACTGCCAGTATCAAAGCCCTAGCGAAGGACTGCTAGGCAACTGGCGAAGGACTGCCAGTATCCAAGACTTGACAAAGGACCGTCAGGCAAAAGTCCAACCAAAGGAGCGGTTGGCATCAGGTAAATTCTCCCGAGAGGAGTAGGTGAGGACGCGTTCCCCATCGAGGGAACAGTAGGCGTCGGTTCGACCTAGGGCTCCATTTTGGAGACCAAAGTCAGAACCAAGACAGCTAAGGCTGTATAAAAGAATAATATAATTGCTATTTAGACTAACCCTGGATGCAGGATCGAAGGACTGAGTATCTGCAGCTCAGAGAGCCTCAAAGGAGTGAGGCAGAAGCTGAGCAGGGCGCCCCGGATGATCCGGGCGCCCCCAAGGTCAACCCAAGTCTGCAAGAAGTGAAAACACATCTCAAAGCGCCTCGACAGCTAGATTCGGGGCGCCCCGGATACTCCGGGCGCCCCGCCTGTCGCGGGCGCCCCCACTGCCAGCTGCCGAAGCGCGCCCTTGCGAAGCCGTGAAGATAAACTTTGACCGGTCAATGCGGGCACCCCGAGCGCTCCGGGCGCCCCGGTCAAAGCGGATCCAGAGGATCAGACGCGACCGAGAGCTCTGTGGATCAGAGGCCACGTGGGGGGCGCCCCCGACGTCCCGGGCGCCCCCAGGCCCTATATAAAGGGCCCTCAACCCTAGGCTTCATACAACTGTTCACTCAACGCCTCAAAGCTCTTCTACGCTCGTGCCTTGCTCCGGACACTCTCCAACTCGAGCCGACGATGTCCCGCTGCTCCGAAAAAGCTGATCTGCTCCGGACGTCGGTAAAGAAGAGCGTTCTTTTCAATTACTGCACTTATCTTTGTAATTAAATTCTGTAAACCTTTTTGCGCCTATATAGAATTGCACAAAGTAAACGGTCAACGACCGTGGGCCTTGGAGTAGGAGTCGACACAGGCTCCGAACCAAGTAAATCGACAGTGTCTCTGTGTCTTCTTTTTGAATTTCCGCTGCGTACCTACTCTTACTCAAATCCGAAAGTTTTCCGATATTCACCCCCCCCTCTATCGGTGTTCTCGATCCAACAAGTGGTATCAGAGCGGGGAAGTTCAAACCTGGTGCAACCTCCAGTTTGAAAATTTTTTTCGGATTTTTATTTTTCTATTTTTTTTCTGACGAATTTTTCGTTAAATATTTTTCGATTTTTTTTTGTTAAGCGAGGTTGGTGCAACACCCCTCGTTATTTAAATCTATCCAGCACTGCTAATCCAAGACCTAGTCTTGGAAAATCTTTTAAGTTTTCTTTTTCAGACTAAATGGCAATGCAAGAGGGATTCAACACCGCCAGACCTCCACTCTTCAGTGGAGAAGACTTTTCTTACTGGAAAAGTCGTATGGAGGTCCACCTGAAAACTCAGGTGGACATGTGGATCATTATCCAGTCCGGTCTGGAGATCCCCCGAAATGCTGATGGACTTCCTCAGAACTACTCCGAATGGGACAACTCCCTAAAACGCAAGATAGAAGCCGACTCAAAAGCTACTCAGACTCTTCAATGCGGATTGACGAAAGAGGAGCTGAACCGCGTGGGCCCCTTCAACAGTGCAAAGGAGCTGTGGACAAAACTGATCGAGCTACACGAAGGGACTTCAGATACTCGGATCAGCAAGAGGGATCTGCTACTAAACAAACTCTACACCATCAAGATGGCCGACAACGAAACAGCAGCCCAGCTCCACGCACGAATCCAAGAGGTAATGAACGGTCTTCACACAATAGGTCACAAGGTTGAAAACCGTGACCTAATAAGGTATGCCCTAAACGCCTTCCCTAGAAACACCTTGTGGGCATCTATGGTAGATGCATACAAGGTCTCTAGAGATCTTTCTAAAATAAAATTAGATGAATTGTTTTCCGAACTAGAACTGCACGAACAAACTAACACCAATATGGTTGAGAAAGGTGTTGCTTTCGTTGCAGGTAAAACTGGAAGGACAACGAAGAAGAAGCCTGAACCCGAACCTGAGTCTAACTCTGACTCAGACTCAAAAGAAGAAGATGGAGATCAAACTAAGCTGGTCCGGCTCGCTCGAAGCTACTACAAGGAGCTGAAGAACCAAACCAACAAACGGAAAACGGCCGAAGAAAGGACGAACCAACTGAACCCACGAACAAGCATAATGTGACCTGCTACGAGTGCAAGAAAAAGGGCCACTACAAGTCAGAATGCCCTAACCTAAAGGAGACAAAAAGGACGAGAAGAAAGAAGGCACTACAAGCAACCTGGGACGAATCTTCCTCAGAAGAAGAAGAAGAGACACCCCAGTCCAACCTCCTAGCTCTGATCGCTTCAGAAGAAGTCGGGACCGAATCAGAAACAGAACAGGAGGACGGCGAGCTAACCTTCACGGAAGACGGAGAAATTAAGGTAACTGGTTTTAATAGATTGCAATTAAGTGAATTAATTTCATTTCTTTCTCGAGATTTGGCAAAAGCCAAACTCCGAGTCGAAACCCTCCGATAGGAAGTAAAACTCCTGAAAGAGGGAGCTGACTCTAAACCCTTAACCGAGAAGGTTCAGGAAGAAACTCCTACTCAAGTTGAAAAACTTGAAAAGGAAAACTCCTTCCTGAAAACTCAGGTTAAGGATCTTAGATCAGCATTAGAACGATTTACATCTGGTTCCAAGGGTCTTGACATGATCCTTGGAAAACAGAAATCAGTTCTAAATCGATCCGGATTGGGCTATAGAACCAAATCTCGGCAAAGATCTTACTTTGCTGTACTGAATCAGTCCAGAGGTAAAATTCAGGCATGGGTACCTAAACTATGCCTGAACAAACCGACTGGATCAAATCAGTATTGGATCCCCAAGGACAAGATTCACATCTTGCCTAACCATCACCGTGGCTTTAGTCCAGGGGGAGCCAAACTGAAAACAATATTCATTATTAGATAAATAATTTTAATTATTGATTGCAATTGCTTGTTTGATTGTTTAAAATTCCTGCAATTTACCATGCTTAGATTTAGGAATGGTTAGTTAAGGACTGAACAAACTTAACTGAAACTTGATAACATAGTATTGGGTGGAGGTGAGATGATAGTACGTTGGGGAAACCAATTCTAATAAGATCAAGTTTACTTGGTCTCATTAGACTGGTGAAACCAGCCGAAGCTACCGATCCAAAATCCAAACTAGTTAGACCAGAAATTTTTCAAAGAATAATTTTGAAAATGAAATTTCATTAAAAGGCTTTGTCAAGGAAAGGGTGGATGATCCCATAAGGCTTCGGCCAAAGAAGGCCTAGTGCCTCTCCAAGACCTGGAAGTCAATTTTTGAAATTCAAAATCAAATTAATTTTTGTCAAATTCGAATCTAACACAAAATTTCAGTTATTTGTAGATTTAAACATTTTTGTTAAAATTAATTGTTTTCAAAATTAATTAAGTTTTTAAAATTTAATTGTTTTCAAAATTAATCAAACTTTTCAAAATAACTTTTAACCATTAAAACCTGTCTCACGAAAACCATAAGGCTAACGTGATTGAAAACCCTAGATTTGGGTGAGACAGACTAGGCAGTGAAACTCAATTTAAGCTATTCCTGATTCTAATTGGATCCAAATCAAGAAAATTCTTTATGCGTAGGAACATAAAGATTTGGACCAATGGATGTTGGATAACGGTTGCTCCAGACACATGACTGGAGATAAATTGAAGTTCACCAAGCTCAAACTCAAAAACCTAGGCTCAGTGGCATTTGGCAATAATGCTACACTCAAAGTAATTGGGTCAGGTAATATTGAGCTTAAATCTGATTTCATTATTAAGAAAGTTCTATTGGTTGAAAACTTTAATTTTAACTTGCTTAGCATAAGTCAGTTATGTGATTCTGGTTATATAGTTACTTTCAACAATTCTAACTGCCTAATTAGAAATGAACAAGACTCAGAAATCATACTTAAAAGCACTAGGAAAAAAAATGTATACACTATAAATCTTCCCCTTATACCCAAATGTATGTTAACACAATTAGAACAAACAAACCTCTGGCATAGGAGATTAGGTCATACCAATCTAAGAACTATCTCAAAAATTACCCAACTTGGCTTAATTAAAGGTATTCCCAAAATTAAAAATAATGAAAACCTAATATGTGAATCTTGTAATCAAGGTAAACAAACCAAATCCAATCACAAATTAATTCAATCTGATCTAACTCAAACCACACTTGAGCTCCTGCACCTTGACCTATTTGATTCACATGGAGCCAAGTCACTAAGCGGAAACCGATACTGCTTAGTAATTGTCGATGATTACTCTAGGTTTACCTGGGTTAGGTTCTTAAAAACCAAAGATGAAACCCTAAACCTATTTAATGAATTCTGTAAACTAATTGAAAATCAAAACGACACTAAAATTAAATGACTTAGGAGTGATCACGGGGGAGTGTTTGAAAATCAACGATTCGAGGAATTCTGTAAGGTAAAAGGGTACCTACATGAATTTTCATGTCCTAGAACCCCCCAACAAAATGGGATAGTTGAGCGAAGGAATAGAACATTACAAGAAGCCACTAGGGCCATGCTCAACGAATTTAATCTAGCAAACCAATTTTGGGCAGAAGCAATTAGTACGGCCTGTTATATCCAAAATAGGGTTTTGATTAACAAGCGACACAACAAAACCCCCTATGAACTGTACTATCATAGACTCCCCAACCTACACTACCTAAGGGTCTTTGGATGTAAAGTCCATATCCTAAACACCAAAGACTATTTAGGAAAATTTCAGTCCAAGTCAAACCCAGGTATTTTCCTAGGATACTCAACCACAAGTAGAGCTTATAGGGTTTACAATAAACAAACTAAGAAAATTGAAGAAACAACAAACCTAATTTTTGATGAAGAAATCAACTCAACATCTAATAATCCAGACTTAACTTCATCAAACTCTGACCAAGAAAATGAACAAACTATTGAACCTTAATTGAATCCTTAAACGAACTAACCATTGAACCAATTAATGAGTCAACTGAATCAAGTATCCAACCAACAAATGAACCAGCCCAAAGAGTCGAATCAAATAGTGAACCAAACCAACCAGCCGGACCTGAGGCTGAACCAAGCTCTAGAAGAACCAAGAAACCCAGACTCAGTCACCCAACTGATCAAATTGTGGGTGATCCAACTCTAGGAGTCAGGACTAGATCCTCCTATAGAAACCTTAGTCAAATAGCTATGATATCGAAAATTGAACCCAAAACTATAGATGAAGCCCTACCTGACCCTGACTGGATCATAGCTATGCAAGAAGAATTAGCCCAATTTGAAAGGAACCAAGTCTGGGAACTAGTGCCTAAACCTGAAGGCAAATCCATAATAGATACTAAGTGGGTCTTTAGCAATAAACTAAATGATCAAGGAGAAATAGTCAGAAATAAAGCCCGCTTAGTAGCCAAGGGATTCAGCCAAGTAGAGGGATTAGATTACGATGGGATATACGCCCCAGTAGCTAGACTTGTGTCCATTAGAATGTTATTAGCATTTGCATCCCATAAAGGATTCAAATTATATCAAATGGATTTATTAAAGAAGAAGTTTATGTAGGACAACCCCCAGGGTTTGAGGACTTAGACAAACTTAACCATGTTTACAAACTAACCAAAGCATTATATAGACTAAAACAAGCACCTAGGGCCTGGTATGAACGGTTATCAACCTATTTAGCTTCGAAAGAATTTAAACAAGGCCAAATTGACTCAACTTTATTTGTTAAAAACCTAGGAAAAGATATATTTATTGCCCAAATTTACGTAGATGACATAATCTTTGGATCCACCAACACCAACTTCCTAAAAGAATTTGTCAAGATAATGGAAGATGAATTTGAAATGAGCTTAGTTGGTGAGCTCACCTTCTTCTTAGGACTACAAATCAAACAAACTAGGGATGGCAATTACATTTATCAATTCAAATATGCTAAAGAGTTAATAAAGAAATTCAAAATGGATAACTCTAAAAGCATAAGTACCCCCATGACCACTAATATAAAAATAGATAGTGACCCCGATGGTAAATCAGTGGACCTTAAACTATATAGGAGTATGATAGGTAGCATACTGTACCTTACAGCCAGTAGACTTGATATTCTCTTTACTGTAGGAATGTGTGCTAGATACCAAACCTGTGCTAAGGAAACGCACTTAGCAGCCCTAAAAAAATACTGAGATATGTAAAGGGCACCCTAAATGTAGGGATTTGGTATCCTAGGACCTCAACTTTTGATTTAACCGGATACTCAGATTCTGACTATGCTGGCTGTAAATTAGATAGAAAGAGCACAAGTGAAAGCTGCCAACTATTAGGTCAGAGTCTTGTTAGTTGGTGCAGCAGAAAACAACACTGTGTAGCTCTATCCACAACTGAAGCTGAGTATGTGGCTTTAGGAGAGTGTGTTGCTCAACTTCTATGGATCATGCACACACTTAAAGACTTTCAACTGAACTACACTCAAACTCAAGTATTTATTGACAATATAAGTTCAATTAATTTAACTAAGAACCCAATCCAACACTCCAGAACCAAACATATAGAAATCAAACATCATTTTGTAAGAGACCATGTAGCCAGGGGTGAAATAGTACTTAAGTATATTGACTCTAAATCCAACCTAGCTGATATATTCACAAAACCCTTACCTGAATCTGAGTTTAGCTCACTAAGAAAGCAGTTAGGATTGTGCTCTGTAGAATAGATTTTTTTTCTGATTTAAAATTTTTTTAAAAAAATAGAATTTGAAAAACTGTCTTACTTAATTTCAAAATCAGTTTTCATTTTCGACTTAGTTTTATTTTCTTTTAAACTACCCCCTTCAAAAACTAGGTTTTTTCGAAAATGGACTTAGCCTAGGCCCTAACCCTAGAACTGCATGCACCTATAGACTTAGAAGCCAGCATCTCACAAGCACCTTAGGGTACTTTTGATTGATAACCTAGAAAGGGTTGAGATGCTTAGGTCTTTGCCTTAATTCAAGATGCTTTAAGTCAGTGCATCTGCAGTAATTGGGGCACTAAATACAACTTATACAGCAATCAAGTTAAGTGTCAAGTTTAGAAAATCTAACTTGAATAGAAACACTTAACTTGACTAACCCTAGCAAAAACTACTGTTTATAACAGTTAGTAAGTAGCTAATTGGGTTAGACAGGTCCCTACAAAGAAAATTGATTTAGATAAGTCTAATTATGATTTGGTTCAGTACAACAAAATCTTACTTATATCCATTATTTCTGCTATATTCATTTGTTTTGATATATGGCAAAGGGGGAGAGATAGGAAAGGAGAGAGTAAAATTAATTTTCTTTAAAAAATTAATTTTCTTTAAAAAATTTAATTTTCTTAACTCTATCCTTTATTCAAAAAGTATTCAAAAGTTTGTTTTATTTATTCAAAAAGTATTCAAAAGTTTTTCGTTATTCAAAACTTTTTTGAAAAATAATTAAGCTTTCAAAATGATGCTAAGTATTCAAGTCTTTTAAAATTCTTACTTAAGCCTTTTAAAATTTTACTAAGTACTCAAGCCAAATTTTATAACTTAAGCTTGTCAAAAGTTTTAAACCTTTATAAAGTACCTTAAAGCTTAAGTTTCTCAAAACTGGTTAAGCACAATGATATTAAGTACTTAAGTTTTCCAAAAGTACTGTATTAAGTTTTCAAAATTATTAAGTACTTAAGTTTTCCAAAAGTACTGTATTAAGTCTTCAAAATTATTAAGTACTTAAAGTTTTTTTCTACTAAAGTACTTAAGCTAACACTTTCAAAACCTTTGAGTACCTTGAAATTTAAAGCCTCAAACTTGTTAAGTACTCAAAAAATCGTGTTTCAAAAAATCTTCTTATATACTTTTTTAGATTCCTAAATACCTAGAACTTAAGTTTTCAAGTACAAATAACGTTCTTTTAAACCCCATGAATTTTTGAAAAATCTAGGGGGAGATCCCTTCCAGGGGGAGGGAACAAAAGTTAAAACTTTTTCATGTTTTGCTTAAGCTTAACTTTTTGAACTAGGGTTGCCATAAATCAAAAAGGGGGAGATTGTTGGTGCAGAATGCACCAAAGTCAAACCTATGTTTTGATAATGGCAACAGAGGTCAAAAGTTAAGTCTTACTTGTGTTTCTAACAAGTTACTCTAGTGTGCAGAGATAAAGTCCTAGCGAAGGACTGCTAGGCAACTGGCGAAGGACTGCCAGTAGCAAAGCCCTAGCGAAGGACTGCTAGGCAACTGGCGAAGGACTGCCAGTATCAAAGCCCTAGCGAAGGACTGCTAGGCAACTAGCGAAGGACTGCCAGTATCAAAGCCCTAGCGAAGGACTGCTAGGCAACTGGCGAAGGACTGCCAGTATCAAAGCCCTAGCGAAGGACTGTTAGGCAACTGGCGAAGGACTGCCAGTATCAAAGCCCTAGCGAAGGACTGCTAGGCAACTGGCGAAGGACTGCCAGTATCCAAGACCTGACAAAGGACCGTCAGGCAAAAGTCCAACCAAAGGAGCGGTTTGCATCAGGTAAATTCTCCCGAGAGGAGTAGGTGAGGACGCATTCCCCGTCGAGGGAACAGTAGGCGTCGGTTCAACCTAGGGCTCCATTTTGGAGACCAAAGTCAGAACCAAGACAGCTAAGGCTGTATAAAAGAATAATATAATTGCTATTTGGACTAACCCTGGATGTAGAATCGAAGGACTGAGTATCTGCAGCTCAGAGAGCCTCAAAGGAGTGAGGCAGAAGCTAAGCAGGACGCCCTGGATGATCCGGGCGCCCCCAAGGTCAACCCAAGTCTGCAAGAAGTGAAAACACACCTCAAAGCGCCTCGACAGCTAGATTCGGGGCGCCCCGGATGCTCCGGGCGCCCCGCCTGTTCCGGGCGCCCCGCCTGTTACGGGCGCCCCGCGTGTCGCGGGCGCCCCCACTGCCAGCTGCCGAAGCGCGCCCTTGTGAAGCCGTGAAGATAAACTTTGACCGGTCAATGCGGGCGCCCCGAGCGCTCCGGGCACCCCGGTCAAAGAGGATCCAGAGGATCAGACGCGACCGAGAGCTCTGCGGATCAGAGGCCACGTGGGGGGCGCCCCCGACGTCCCGGGCGCCCCCAGGCCATATATAAAGGGCCCTCGACCCCAGGCTTCATACAACTGTTCACTCAACGCCTCAAATCTCTTCTATGCTCATGCCTTGCTCCGGACACTCTCCAACTCGAGCCGACGATGTCCCGCTACTCTGAAAAAGCTGATCTGCTCCGAACGTCGGTAAAGAAGAGCGTTCTTTTCAATTACTGCACTTATCTTTGTAATTAAATTTTGTAAACCTTTTTGCGCCTATATAGAATTGCCCAAAGTAAACGGTCAACGACCGTGGGCCTTGGAGTAGGAGTCGACACAGGCTCCGAACCAAGTAAATCGACAGTGTCTCTGTGTCTTCTTTTTGAATTTCCGCTGCGTACCTACTCTTACTCAAATCCGAAAGTTTTCCGATATTCACCCCCCCTCTATCGGTGTTCTCGATCCAACACCTCTGTCGCCACTGGTGCCACTACTTGCGCCACTGGTGCCACTGGAGGGGTAGCAGGGGTGGCCTGCTGATTAGCCATCAAGGTGGCAATGACTTGCTGCAGTTCAGCAAGTTGCCTCTGATGTTGGGCCACCACTCCTTAAAGGTCTGATGGTGGTGTAAGACCCGGATATTTTTTTAAATATTTTCTTTAAATTATTGATCATGTCTAGATAATTTTCCGAGGGACCTAGAGATATTAGTACGAACCTTAGCCTAGAAATCCATGACTTTCTCATTTAAATTGAGGAACTAAGTACTAATGGGCCTTATATGGGCTCCAAAAAAGGGTTTTAATTAGGTAGAATTTAATATAAATATAAAATAATTGTAATTAGGAATTTTAGCATTATTATGAGTGAATTTTAGGGAATTTTCGAAAATAAAGAAAAATGAAATAAAAAGAAAATAAAAATAAAGTGCATGCACCAAGGATTGAACCTTGGACCTAGTCTACAACCATGCATGCTCTAACCAATTCACCTAGCAAGGGAGTGCTAGTAGGGAATGAAGTGGATTTTGGTTAAGGCTTACGGAAAATGAAGAGTCATCCACCATGACTCTTCACTTGCCTCCTTAAAGTGGTATAAAGAGAGGGCATGGGGGGTTACTTCTCTTCTTCCACCAAGTCCACCCTTCTCCCTCTTCCTTCCTCATCTTAGCCGAAACCTCAAGGAGAGGTTTCCCTTTGGAAAAGCTTCACTAGAGGGTCTCTCTTCCAAGATCCAAGGTTTTTACAAGGTTGCAATGGCTAGGGGTGGTCAAGAGACAACAAGGTCTTAATCCTCCTCCCCATCTAAGGTCTAAAATCAAGGTAAACCAAGGTAAGACCCCCCTCACCTGTGGTGTAATGGTTTTTCTTGATATGGATATGATCTAAGCTTTTTGTTTGAGATTTAAGATGAAAATCCATGAAGAAGGACTTAGGGTTTCGGCCACCTTCAAGTTTTATGGCTAGGATTAGTTTTTAACTTTCAAATGATGGTTCTTAAGTCTTCTTATGATGTAAGTGATGTTAGTAGTGATTCATATGAATTTTACATGATTAATAGCCCTTATGAATTTTGGCCAAGAACCCTAATCCATGGTTGGACCTTGATCTAACCATTCAACATGTTAATTTTGGGTTCCCATATGACATGATGGATAGAAATTGTGTTTTTAAGAATTTTTCATGAATTTTAGGGACCCCTTTGAGTTTCGGCCAAGAGCAAATTTAGGGTTAAAGGATTAGGGTTAACCTTAATTATGGGATCAAATGTTTTCTATGGCAATGTATGTTTGTATAAGATGATATAGGTGATTCATATGAAGTTTTCCATGGACCTAGGTTTTCCTTAGGGTTTCGGCCAAGGCCATAACCTAGGGCTAGGGTTGAGTTAAGACCACAAGGATGTTTGTTTATAGGGTACTATGATGTATGTATATGCTTAAGTATGTTGGAAGAATTTTATGCCAATGAAAACCCTAACCTATGGGTCATGAATTGTATGTTAAGTCACTTGTTATAATGATTCATAAACGTTTAGTGCATGTGCCATGAACCTAAGGAAATGTATCATGTATGAAAGGATCTAGGCATGTTTTTCCATGTACCATGGCCATGCATGTTTTTATGAATTAAGATGCTAATTATGTAGGTATGCCATGAGACATGAATGATATGTATGTATGCCATGATTTATGAATGATATGTATGCAAGTCATGTTATGAATGAAAAATGATGAATGAAGTTAAAGTTCATGCCTTCAAGGCATAATGATGATATGGAATGAAATGATGAATGAAGAAAAGATTCATGCCTATAAGGCATAATGATGATGTTAAGCATTAAGAATGAATGAATATGCTATGAATGTTGTATGAATGAAGAAGCATGTGAAAGTATTTTATTTTTAAGAATGGGCTTGTACCGGACCTGAATAAGGTCCACGGTTCTGGACTACCAATGAAGCAGTCCACGGTTCGGGACTACTGATGAAGCTGTCCTTATGGTTCGGGACTACCGATGAAGCTGTCCTTACCCTAGTAGGTCGAGATTAGCTACCTTGTATTTACTTAGGGATGCGCGCATATGATGAATGAATGTGGTACAAGCCAGGGCCCCAATGAATGTTATGATTATGTTTAAGTATTTAAAAAGTATGATTTTAAACTAAGCATCCTTATGATATATGCATTTGCCCATGCATCCATCCATGTTATGCATTATGTTTATGAAAAGTATATTTATGCAAGGTATGTTGATGCAAAGTATGATAATGCCAAGTATGTTCATGCTAGATATAATGCCATGATTATATTTATGTTCATGTTAATCATGATGCCATGATTATATTTATGTTCATGTTAATGATGATGCCATGATTATATTTATGTTCATGTTAATTATGATGTCATGATTATATTTATGTTCATGTTAATTATGATGTCATATTTATGTTTATGTTCATGTTAGTTATGCTGCTATGATTGTGTTTATGTTCATGCTAAGTTATGATGCCATGATTTCATTTATGTTCATGCTAAAGTATGATGCCACGATATCCATGTTCATGCTAAATTCGGATGCCATGATTTTATCTATGTTTATGCTAAAACGATGATGCCATGATTGTGTAAATGTTCATGATAAGAAGTATGCTATGATATGTAGGATTGAAGCATTATGTTCATGTTTATACGACGTATGGATTTTGTGAGTAGGAAAAGGGTTTTACTAAGCCTCCGTGCTTATAGTTTTATTTTTCTTATACCGCAGATCAAGCATTAAATTACTAAGGGAAGCAGCAGGAGAGGCAAGAATATGTGTGTGTGGTAGTGACATGGCCAAGAATCCCTCTCATTTCACTTATCGCATGTTTTGTGATCTGACAATGTTTACTTTGGATTTAGGCTCGACTTGTGATAGTTATGCCTAGGAAACAATTTACTATTCGTGAAGTTTATGGATAAACTACTTACTACCTGAAATGCTTATGAATAAGTTATGGAAAGTCGATATCATGATGCTACGCATGCTGGTAAAATGTTACCTGAAAAGCTTATGAATAAGTTATGGAAAGTTGATATCATGATGCTAGGTATGCTGATAATATGTTAAATATAATGTCACCATGTCCCTGAATGATAACCCAGACATGTGTATATGATTTAAGTACTAGTTGCATGGTTAAAAGCATGTGTAAAAGAATTTACTATTCCACTGCATTAAGATGTGTTATATGTACATGTATGGTTAGCGTAACGCCGCTTTTTGAGGGAAAAAAAAGCGGGCGTTGCAAGTGGTACTGACTCCGTGGATTCCTGTTCTCTAGGAGCTTGCTCCTCATTTCGAACAATTCTGGGACGTCCTCTTGCCATTCTCTTACTCTATGGTATAAAGAAAATAAAAACTCATTATCTCTTACTAACTTACTTCATTATCTCCATGCCCATATCAGCATATAATAATACTAACATACTTCCTTATCATCATGCACATACTGATACTAGCAGTCAATAATGAAAAGCATACAAAACTACAACATATGGACTTCTTACTTGGCAGACGGCATGATTGATGCTTGATGTCAGTGTGGCGGAAGGGTGGAAACTTTCCTCTGATACCACTTTGTGACGACCCCACTTCTCTACCACTAAAGCGGACGTCACTTTTACTTAACCTTAACTTTACCTTATCCTTAGTCTTAGGTTACAACTACTTGACTTCCCTTAACTTGCTTTGAATTTTTTTTTCTTTTTTTTTCAAAAAATAAAACAACTTTCATTTTATTTGCTTTGCAAGGATTTGACCCCTAGACCTCTTAGTTGTAAAACTGAAGCACTAACCATCTGCCCTATGACACTTTCTTTTCAATCGCACAAGTCGACTACTAGAAAGCCAATCGACTGGTATCAGCCACAGAAACTTTTTGTGCGCGACACCAGTCGACTGGCCTCTTGGCAATCGACTGGTGCATCGAACAGATGGTTCTGTTCGTTAGGGCAGTCGACTGGTTTCTGAACCAAACGACTGGCACGCCTTAAAACTGCAGTTTCAGACCTGGGAACTCCTTTCAAGGGTCCATAATTCACACACTTCCAAAGCATATAGATAAATAACTCCAAATCTATACTCTATACCAGTTTTATAAACTTCTTAGCAACCCAAAACAAATCCATCAACTTGTATTTAGGATTTCTACGAAATTTAATAAACTATCAAAACATATGAAATCTATACTAGAGTTTGTACTCAACTTTGTCTCTATGCAAAGTTTAAACAAAATCCTTACTTTCTACCAATCCAAAACAGCAACCACAAGTCTCTATAAGACTTAACCCAAAGATCTCTCCCACGGCCGCCCCCACTGAACATCAATACAAGTCCTGTTCGCCTCCTTAGCTTATGCTTTTTCTTTACCTTTATCTGCAATAAAAGGAAATGTAACTAATAAGCGATTTGCTTAGTAAGTAAATCCAAACTCACAAATCCATGCGATCAATGATAAACATGCTCTTTCAAAGGATGCTTGCTTCAAAATACATGCACTTGAAAATATTTGCACATGGGAACTTTCATACACTTATCATGCTCAAACATGCTTGAAAACATTTACTTGTGCAAACTTAACATGCTCATGATTTCTTTTGAGACTTGATACATATACATTTCCATACTTTAAAACACTAACTTCTTTGCTCTTGCTCTTTAACATGCTTGTAACATAACCATGTTAACATACGTAACAATAACATGCACTTAAGAAAATTGAAACACTTACATATACTCATATACATCAAAATAATAATCCACTTTCTAAGCCTTGACACTGTACCTGGTATCAATGTACCAATGTACGCATCCCTAATAGGTTTTGGGGTAGCGAGCCACCGCACCCTATTAGAGCTTCTTTCTAACTTTCTGCGGGCCTCTCATTTGCCCGGTACATGTCACTTTACAAAAGTAAAATACTTTCTTACCCATAATGCTTACACTTATCAAACTATCTTTCTTTTTCCATAAATTTGGCACTACAAACATTTACTTTTATTACTTGGAACTTTCATCGAGCACCTTGCGTGCCCTTAACCCAAAACTCATTTTTGGGACTTTTCAAGAACTTGGTCTTATCATGCTTAGACTCACATACACAAAACCTATTCCAATTCAAGTTCTATGATAAGAACATGTATTCTTCAGAAACTTAAATCACACAATAAAACAATATTCTTAAAGCATGCACTTAGATCACAAAATCACGGTTCTACAACGAGAAACTACATACGAAACTACTTCTATTGCAGGTGAGTTATCTACTTACCCTTTGTTTGAAGAAAACTCACTAAGTATATGGTAAAACTCTAGCGTAGCACTCCTTTTCTCTTCCCTTGCGAAAATCCTCACTCCTTGGCCCTAGGGAAGAAACCCTAGGTTCTCTACTAAAGAGGAAGAAGAAGGAGGAAGAAAACTCTTGCTTTCTCCCTGTTTTCGCAGCCTCTCCTTGCCCTCGTTTCCGCCGACTCCCTGACCTAATGGGGGATTTAACGCAACTTAAGAGGAAGTTGAAACACCTCTTCATGAAAAGGGCTTACTCTCCTATAACATAATTTCGCTTCATCCTTTTATTTGCTTGATGCCCCCACCCTTCTGGCTAGCCGAGCTCACTTAAGGACCACACTTGCCACGTGGTCGCGAGGTCAAACCTCTGTCCGACCCTTTAATTTTTTTTTTTTTCGAAAAATTGCCAAGAAATTCAGAAAAATTTCTAATAATTCATGAAAATTATTGGGTGTTACACCCTTGGTTTTCTCTCCTTTCCATCCTTTATATACTAAGTGGAAGTTGAACCATCTCCCATAAAGGACGGTTACTATTACTTATCTTACATCGATTCCATATTCCATATAGATTATTACTATCCCTAATGGAAACTCAAAACTAATTCTAACCGAGGGTTGCTGGTTCGAACCCTGCCTCCCTCGACCCTTTTAAAGAAAATTTTTAATTTTTTTATTTTGGAAAAATTCTGGTGTTACAATCCTCCCTACCTTATAAAAAGTTCATCCTCGAACTTAGAATAGCTTTAGGTACTTTTGCCACATGCTATCCTCTATTTCCCAAGTTTCCTCCTCAAACTTTTGATTTAGCCATAGAACCATCACTAAGGGTACCTCATTGTTCCTCAGTTTCTTAACTGCCCAATCTATTATCTGAATAGGTCAACTTCCATAGCTGAGATCTTCTTGAACTTGTATCGTCTGTAGCTCAATCACTTGGTTGGCATCAGGAACATATTTTTTTAGCATTGAAACATGGTGCACATGTTGAATAGCTGACATCTCTGGAGGTAGCTCTAACTCATAAACTACTTTGCCAACTCTTTTCATTACTAGGTAGGGTCCTATGTAACGAGGACTTAGCTTACCTTTCTTACCAAATCTCATTACTCCTTTCATGGGGGCTACTTTGAGGAAAACTATATCCCCAACTTCGAACTCTAGCGGTCTACGCTGCACATCAACATAACTCTTCTACCTACTCTGTCACGCCCCGAGGAGTTGCCCGTCCGATACTGACGGGATTGTTTCTCCCTCGACCCGGCGGACAATCCAGAAAACTAACCTTTACGACTCTCTCAGTCCGCCTGTACCGCATCCTATAGGGCTGGAACAAGCCACTGAATGGAAAGCAAACGAAGATGACGACAAAAACTGCGTACCGGTATGACTTACGACAAAACAAAATAAAACAAAGGCCTCCATGGCACACAAAAGTACAATTATACCGCCGTACAAAATAACACAACAGAAATTAAAACAGCAAAAGCAAATGGAAATACTATATAATCGTAAATATAACTCAAACCAAAACACGAGTCGCTCCGAACTAGAAGGACTGGGACAGGCTGCCGGACACTCCAGACGATCAACCTGAAATGAAAAACAAGGCTGACGGTGTGAGTCCAAGAACTAAACGAATACATATATCTGATATGCATAGTAAGCTATACTAACAGTAAGAGTCAAACTGGCATCAGTGATAGTAGTAAAAGTAGGAAATGCTAAATCTATAATACTGAATAAATGGTACATATTAGAGTCAGACAAACCTGCAGATATATAGGTCCAAATATCACACGAGTAAAGTAAGGTCACCAAACCCTTTGTACACATACCTCCTGAAGGTGCAGGTTAAATACATATATTGTACCCAAATATAGCAAATATGAGCAAATGCAACAATGCAAACAACAACAATCATGCAATGATGCATCATGTGCACATGATGTCTGTATGTACTCCAGCTACCCCTACACTGGGTGGCTAAGTGTACAGGATGTCAGGGAGCTAACCTCTCCAACAACCATAACCCCAAAAATCAGACACGAGGGGAGCCAACTGCTCGCGGGTCACACAACCCATTATGACATGTACCCCTACGCCAACCAAGGGGGAGCCAATTGCTCGCGGGTCACATAACCCATCATGACATGTACCCCTACGCCAACCAAGGGGGAGTCAACTGCTTGCGAGTCACACAACCCATCATGACATGTACCCAAAGCCAGAAAGGGGGAGCCAACTGCTATCTATACAACCTCTGCCTGCTACCACGCTCCGACATCACTATCCATGAGTGACCGAGCGGAGGCACGATAGATCAACTGCACACACTAAGAAGAGTCCCTAACTGCTACGATGCACCGGAATCACTGCTCATGAGTGACCGTGCAGAGTCTCGACAGGGCAACTATACGCACCCTTCAATAGTCACTACTCGCCAGTAATAATGTGTACAGATCATGATCACCGCGTATCACTAGTGTCTGCTACCATGCTCCAGCAACACTACCTATGGGTGATCGAGCGGAGATACAACAAACTACTGCCTACACCCGGAGGGGTCCCTGACTACTACGATGCACCGGAATCACTGCTCAGGAGTGACCGTGTAGAGTCTCGACAGGGCAACTGTGTGCACCCTCCATTAGCCACTACTCGCATATGACAATGTGTGCAGATCATGACCGTCATGACAGATGACCTTTCTCAACCACATGACTGGGAGCTCTACGCCGCCAGCCCATGTGCATGTAAGAACGATGCATGGCAATAACATACACCACACCTACCTAACTAGTCTACCAATCGTCAACATGATATACAGAGGCCCAAATAATTGGTATGCACCATATCCTAGCCCTAGTGCTGGGTATAAGGTATCCTATATCTAATCACGATATACAACATATACGACAATAAAGGGTAAAGAGGTCCAACCTCGAAGCAGTACAGAAATAAATCTATCATCTAAACAAACAGCTAATATCAAGTGTAAATATATGGCAGCAGAAAATAAATAAAACTCTACTGCTATCTATAACTAACTATGCCTAAAATCTGTGACAATATCTAAAATAGATAAGTCATAAGTACTCGCCTCAATAAGAAGAAGTCCGGGCGAAGAGAACCACTGTCCAATATAAAATCTGCGACAAGTGAATCAACTCAATGCCCAGAGATAGCCGTCGCGCGCCCAAGCCCCTCCTTCTCTTGGATTTGCTGAAATCTGACAACTACAGATCACCCAAACTACTGCTCCTCCTCCGGAAACCTTAAGGACGAGACGCCACCAGTGGGTTCTCTTCTCCGGCGAACTAGCCTCAAATCCCAGATTTGCCCAAAGTTCAACTCCTGAGTGCCGTCGACCTTGGGACAACGCTCCTAGGTTCATCGGCGTCAGGTGGCAGAGATCGCAACCGGAGTTCGAAGAAGGAGAAGAAAAGAAATGGCTCATCCTGGAGGTCAAGGGTTCGAATCCTGGGGAAGGCAAAAACCCACTGCCAGGGGTGGGAAGACCGTAGGGTCGCCGGCCTAGAGGGTTGCCTGCGGGGACCATAGAGGCGGGGCGCTACATACTCTGAGCAGTTTCTATTCGCTGGTGAATGCTCTTTATAACTTCTATGGTATCCTCAATAAGATCAGTCTAATACCTCATTTCTTTCCTCTCACTACTTTCATACCAACAGATAGGAGATTTGCACCTTCTACCATAAAGAGCTTCATAAGGTGTTATACCAATAGTAGCTTGGTAATTGTTATTGTAGGCGAACTCAGCTAAACATAAGTACTTGCACTAACTGCCCTTGAAATCTAGTGCACAAGCTCTGAGCATATCTTCTAGAACTTGATTTTCCCTTTCGGTCTACCAATCAGTCTGAGGATGGAAAGCTGTGCTAAACTTCAGTTTGGTGCCAAGTGCGGTTTGTACACACTCCCAAAAATGCAAAGTGAAACGACCATCTCTATTAGAGATAATGGTCTTTTGAACTCCGTGCAGTCGGATCACATCATGAACATATAATTGTGCTAGTCTTTCTAAGGAGTAGGACACTTTGATTGCCAAGAAATGGGCAGACTTGGTCAATCTGTCTACAATTACCCAGATAGCATCATACCATTTGTTGTCTTTGGGACACCAACAATGAAGTCCATAGCTATATCTTCCCACTTTCACTTTGGAATCTGTATGGGTCGTAGAACTTCTCCTGGCCTCTGGTGTTCTACTTTTAACCCTTTGACATGTCAGACAGGTACTGACATACTTAGCTACATCTCTTTTCATTCCAGATCACCAAAATCTTCTTTTCAAATCTTAGTATATCTTGGCAGAACCAGGGTGCATAGAGTAGGGAGTTCCCACTATCAGATAAACGGTCACCATAATAGAGTATCCCACTATCAGATACTCTAAACTCTTTACTTTCTCCTTCTTACATCTCCTGCTTGATCTTTTGAATATCAAAATCTTGATCTTGCTTTTTCTGTATATCCTCAAGAAAAGTTGACTCTAGTGCCAATACTGAGAGTTGCCCATCTATAATCTCAACTCCATAATGTTGGATCGAGAAAACACGATAGAGGGGGGGTGAATATCGTGAAAAACTTTCGGATTAGAAAAGAGAATGCGCAGCGGAAAATTAAAACAAAACAGACACGAACACAAGGATTTTTACTTAGTTCGGAGTCGCAGTCGGCTCCTACTCCAAGGCCCACGGTCCTTGACCGTTTACTGCGGGCAATTCTATAATTGTGCAAGTTTTTACAAAGATTTGTACAGTAATGGTGCAGTAAAAAGAACAATTATACTCTTCATTATCGACGCCTGGTGTGGATCGTACTTCAGTGCGGAGGGTCATCGTCGGCGCTTGAATCTCGAGATTGGAGGTTTCCGGAGCAGAGCGCTTGAGTCGAAGAGCGTAGAGGCGTTAGAAAAGTTGATGCCGAAGCCTTAGGGGTCGAGCCCCTTTTATAGCACTCCTGGGGGCGCCCGGGACGCTGGTGGCTCCTGACATGTGCCTTCGGATCCGAGAACTCTCATCCGAAGCTCGGTCAGCGCTTATCCGTCCAGAATCGGGCTCGGAGCTGACGAGGGCGCCCGAGACAATGGGGGCACCCCGGTTGAATTGGTCTGCTGGCTTGTCGGCTGAATTTGGTTCGATTGCTTGTTGGCTTGGACCTAGGGCGCCTGAGGCATCCAGGGTGCCCGGGACCACCAGGGCGCCCGAGAGCTTGAGGGCGCCTGGCCCAGTAAGCTTCCGAAGCGATTCTTGCTTAGCTTGTTCGTTTGGCTTTGACCTTGGGCGCCCGGGACCTCCCGGGCGCCTAACCCAGCAGCTGCCCCTCTCCTTTGGCGCGTTTTGAGCTGCAGAAACACGTTCCTTTGGTCCCTGCATCCAAGGTTAATTCCACAACAAACAAGGCAAGAATATACATTAGTTTTTTACAGCCGTAGTTGTCTTGGTTCTGACTTTGGGTCTCCCAAATGGAACCCTAGGTCGAACCTTCATCTACTGTTCCCTCGACGGGGAACGCGTCCTCACCTACTCCTCTCAGGAGAGTTTACCTTTTGCCAACCGGCTCCTCCAGTTGGACTTTTGCCCAGCAGTCCTTCGCCAGGTGCCTAACAGCCCTTCGCCAGGCCTTCGGTAGCAAGCAGTCCTTCGCCAGGTGCCTAGCAGTCCTTCGCCAGGTCTTAGACGCCTAGCGGCCCTTCGCCAGGTGCCCAACAGTCCTTCGCCAGGTCTTAGGGTTTCGATGCCTAGCAGTCCTTCGCTAAGTGCCCAGCAGCCCTTCGCCTGGACTTCGTTCTGCACACTCAGTGAGCACATTAGATCACAATAATATCTTAACTTTTAAACCCTTTGCCAATATCAAAACCCAGGTTCGACTTAGGTGCTGCCAGCACCAAAAATCTCCCCCTTTTTGATTTATGGCAACCCGGTTCAAAAAGTTAAGTTTTAAAAAATAGTTAAAAATTCTAATTTCATTTCCTCCCCATGGAAGGAATCTCCCCCTAGATTTTTCAACGGTTCGCGGGGTTTGAGAAAAAAAATTTCTAAGTTTAAAAGGGAAATTATTTTTCAACACTTAGAATCCTTTCGAAAAAAATGTATGTTAGAAAACATTTTCCAAAAGAGATTTTTTTTTGGTTGGGCACTTGGAAAATTTGTACTTAGAGAAATTTTGTACTTAGAAAATTTTCAAGTCAATACTTAGTTTTCGCATTTTAGAAAATTTTCTAAACTTCTTCTGAAGTGTTTTTTTAATAATATTTAGAAAAAACTGAAATTTCTTTAGCACTTTTAGAAAGTTTTCAAGAAAATTTTTGAAATTAAACTTAGAAATTTTTCTATTAGTGAAATTTAAGATAAGTATTTAGAGAAAAAATAGCTTAAGTAATTTTGAAAATTGACTTAAGTCAAGTACTTACAAATAATTTTGAAAACAGCTTAAGTACTTAGAAATAATTTTGTGCAATTGACTTAAGGGATTTTACTTTTTGAAAAAGGAGATAAATAAAGTTTTAAATTTTGAAAAAAAATTTAAACCTTCTCTCCTTTCCAATCTCTCCCCCTTTGCCATATATCAAAAAAAAATATAGCTAAACATTATAGCAAAAGAAGTTAGGTGCTGTACTGAACCAATTCAAGATATAAACTGGACCAAATCAATTTGAATTATCTCTTTCGGGTCATGTCTAACCCAATTAGCTACTTATTAACTGTTATAAACAGTAGCTTTCGCTAGGGTTAGTCATGTTATGTGTTCTGTTCAAGTTAGATTTTCTAAGCTTGACACTTAACTTGATTACTATTTATTGGTATTTAGTGCCCCAATTACTGCAGATGCACAAACTTAAGCATCTTGAATCAAGGCAAAGACCTAAGCATCTCAACCCATTCTATGTTATCAATCAAAAGTACCCTAAGGTGCTTGTGAGATGCTGGCTTCTAGATCTATAGGTGCATGCAGTTCTAGGGTTAGGGCCTAGGCTAAGTCCATTTGTGAAAAAGTCATAGTTTTGAAAGGGGTAATTTTTTCATAAGAAAAACTAAGTCGAAAAATTATTTTTAAAAATGCAACAATAATGATTTTTCATATTAAGTAGAAACTGATGAATAATAAAACAGTTTTAAAAAACAGAAATAGAGCAAACCTATTCTGCCAAGCATAACCCTAACTGCCTTCTTAGTGAGCTGAACTCAGATTCAGGTAGGGGTTTGGTGAATATGTCAGCTAAGTTAGATTTAGAGTCTACATGCTTATGGACTATCTCACCCCTGGCTACATGATCTCTTACGAAGTGTGTTTGACTTCTATGTGTTTTGTTCTAGAGTGTTGGATTGGATTCTTAGTTAGGTTAATTGAGCTTATATTGTCAATGTAGACTTGAGTTTGGGTGTAGTTGAGCTGGAAGTCTTTAAGAGTGTGCATCATCCATAAGAGTTGTGCTACACACTCTCCTAAAGCAACATACTCAGCTTCAGTTGTGGATAGAGCTACACAGTGTTATTTTTTGCTGCACCAACTTACTAGATTATTTCCTAAGAGTTGGCAGCTTCCACTAGTACTCTTTCTATCTAGTTTACAACCAGCATAGTCAGAATCCGAGTATCCTGACAAGTCAAATGTTGAGGTCCTAGGATACCAAATCCCTACATTTAGGGTGCCCTTAATGTATCTTAGTATTCTTTTTAGGGATGCTAAGTGCGTTTCCTTAGCACAGGTTTGGTATCTAGCACACATTCCTACAACAAAAAGGATATCAGGTCTGTTGGCTGTAAGGTACAGTAGACTTCCAATCATACTTCTATAAAGTTTAAGGTCTACTGGTTTACCATCAGGGTCACTATCTATTTTTACATTTGTGGCCATGGGTGTACTTATGCTTTTGGAGTTGTCCATTTTAAATTTATTTATTAACTCCTTAGCATATTTGGATTGATGGACATAGTTTCCATCCCTAGTTTGCTTAATTTGTAACCCTAGAAAGAAATTGAGCTCACCAACTAAGCTCATTTCAAATTCATTTTTCATTATTTTAATAAATTCTTTTAGGAAATTTGAGTTGGTGGATCCAAAAATTATATCATCGACGTAGATTTGGGCAATAAAGATTTCTTTTCCTAAGGTCTTAATAAATAGGGTTGAGTCAATTTGTCCCTGTTTAAATTCTTTAGAAATTAAGTAGGTTGATAAGCGTTCATATCATGCCCTAGGTGCTTGTTTTAGTCCATAAAGTGCTTTAGTGAGTTTATAAACATGGTCAGGTCTTTCTAAGTCTTCAAAACCGGTGGTTGTCCTATATAGACTTCTTCCTTAATAAATCCATTTAGAAAGGCTGACTTTACATCCATTTGGTAGAGTTTAAATCCTTTATGGGATGCAAAGGCTAACAACATCCTAATGGACTCAAGTCTAGCTACTTGGGCATAGGTTTCGTCATAATCTAACCCTTCTACTTGATTGAACCCTTTGGCTACTAAACGGGCTTTGTTTCTCACTATTTCTCCATGATCATTTAACTTATTCCTAAAAACCCACTTAGTATCAATAATGGATTTGCCCTCAGGTTTAGGTACTAGTTC
The DNA here is from genome assembly GCA_024364735.1 of Boesenbergia rotunda. NCBI lineage: Eukaryota > Viridiplantae > Streptophyta > Magnoliopsida > Zingiberales > Zingiberaceae > Boesenbergia > Boesenbergia rotunda. The sequence goes on along the minus strand of JAGFNQ010000417.1, from coordinate 722,978 downwards.
CCAGACTTGGTTCTTCTCAAACTGGGCTAACTCTTCGTGCATAGCTATGATCCAATCAGGATCAGGTAAGGCTTCCTCTATAGTCTTATGTTCAATTTTTGAAATCAGTGCAATCTGACTAAGGTTTCTATAGGAAGTCCTAGTTCTGACTCCTAAAGTTGGATCACCCACAATTTGATCAGTTGGGTGACTGAGTCTGGGTTTCTTAGTTTTTCTAGAACTTGGTTCAGCCTCAGGTCCGGCCGGTCGGTTTGGTTCAGTATTTGGTTCAACTACTTGGGTTGGTTCAATTGTTGGTTCAATTGACTCAATAGTTGGTTAAATAGTTAGTTCATTTAGGGGTTCAATTAAAGGTTTAACAGTTTGTTCATTGTCTTCTTGATCAGTATTTGATGAATTTCGATCTGGATTATCAGATTTTTAGTTAATTTCTTCATCAAATATTAGATTTGTTGTTTCTTCAATTTTCTTAGTTTGTTTGTTGTAAACCCTATAGGCTCTACTTGTTGTTGAATATCCTAAGAAGATACCTGGGGTTGACTTAGACTGGAATTTACCTAGATAGTCCTTGGTGTTTAGGATATGGACTTTCCACCCAAAGACCCTTAGGTAATATAGGTTTGGAAGTCTATGATAGTATAATTCATAGGGTGTCTTATTGTGTCGTTTGTTAATTAGGACCCTATTTTGGATGTAGCAAGTCGTACTAATTGCTTCTGCCCAAAATTGGTTAGCTAGGTTGAATTCATTGAGCATAGCCCTAGCGGCTTCCTGTAGGGTTCTATTTCTCCATTCGATTATCCCATTTTGCTGGGGGGTTCTAGGACACGAAAATTAGTGTATATACCCGTTTACCTTACAAAACTCGTCGAATCGTTGATTTTCAAACTCTCCCCCGTGATCACTCCTAAGTCTTTTGATTTTGGTATCATTTTGATTTTCAATTAACTTACAAAAATCACTAAATAGGTTTAGCGTTTCATCTTTAGTCTTTAGAAACCTAACCCTGGTAAACCTAGAGTAATCATCAACAATTACTAAGCAGTACCGGTTTCCACTTAGTGACTTGGCTCCATGTGAATCAAATAGGTCAATGTGTAGGAGCTCAAGTGTGGTTTGAGTTAGATCTGATTGAATTAGTTTATGTTTAGACCTGGTTTGTTTTCCTTGGTTGCATGATTCACATATTAAGTTTTCGTTGTTCTTGATTTTAGGTATACCTTTAATTAGGCCAAGTTGAGTGATTTTTGAAATTAATCTCAGATTAGTGTGACCTAATCTCCTATGTTAGAGGTTTGATTCTTCTAACTGAGTTAACATGCATTTAGGTATTAAGGGTAGGTTTATAGTGTAAACATTATTTTTCCTAGAGCCTTCAGCATGATTTCTGAGTCTTGTAAGTTTCTAATCAGGCAGTTAGAGTTGGTGAAGGTAACTACATAGTCAGCATCACATAATTGACTTATGCTAAGCAGGTTAAATTTAAAATCTTCAACTAAAAGCACCTTTTTAATAACAAAGTCAGATTTGAGTTCAATGTTACCTGACCCAATCACCTTGAGTGTAGCATTATTGCCAAATGCTAATGAGCCTAGGTTCTTGAACTTGATTTTGGTGAATTTCAATTTATCCCCAGTCATGTGTCAGGAGCACCCGCTATCCAACATCCATTGGTCCAAATCTTTATGTTCCTACACATAAAGAGTTTTGTTGATTTGGATCCAATTAGAATTAAGGATAGCTTAAATTGATTTTCACAGCCTAGTCTGTCTCACCCATTCTAGAGTTATCAATCACGTTAGCCTTATGGGTTTTTGTGAGACAGGTTTTAGTAGACAGAATTATTTTGAAAAATCATAATTTATTTTGAAAAAGTTAAATTAATTTTGAAAACAATCAGTTTTGAATTTATAAAAAAAAGAGTGTTTGAATATACAATTAACTGAAAATTTATGTTAGATTCGAATTTGACAAAGAATAATTTGAATTTGAATTTTAAAAATTAGCTTTCAGGTCTTGGTGAGGCACTAGGCCTTCTTTGGCCGTAGCCTTATTGGATCATCAACCCTTTCCTTAACAAAGCCTTTTAATGAACTTTCATTTTCAAAATTACTTTTTGAAAAATTCTGGTCTAACTAGTTTGGGTCTTGGATCGGTAGCTTCGGCTAGTTCCACCAGTCTTAAGAAACCAAGTAGTGTATACTTGACCTTATTAGAAGAGGCTTTCCTAACGTACTATCATCTCACCGCCACCCAATTCTATGTTGTTCAACTTTCAATTAATTGGTTTAGTCCTTAATCTAACCATTCCTAAGTCTAAACATGGTAAGTTGTAGAAAATAAATAGACAAGCAATCATGCAATTTAAATAGGAAAATAAATTCATTTAACTATGAAAATTGTTTTTAATTTGGCTCCCCCTGGACTAAAGCCACGATAATGGTTCGGCAAGATGTGAATCTTGTCCTTGGGGATCCAATGCTGATTTGATCCAGTTTGGTTGTTCAGGCACAGTTTGGGTACCCATGCCTGAACTTTAGGTCTAGACTGATTCAGTACAGCATAGTATGACCTTTGTCTTGCCTTGGTTCGATAGCCTAACCTGGATCGATTTAGAACCGACTTCTATTTTCCAAGGATCATGTCAAGACCCTTGGAACCAGAAGTGAATCGTTCTAAGGCTGTCTAAGGTCCTTGACTTGAGTTTTCAAGGAGGAGTTCTCTTTCTCAAGTTTTTCAACTTGAGTAGAGGTTCCTTCTTAAACCTTCTCAGTTAAGGATCTAGGGTCAGCTCCCTCTTTCAGGAGTTTTACTTCCTGTCAGAGGGACTCGACTCAGATTTTGGCTTTCGCCAAGTCGTGAGAAAGGTAAGCAATTAATTCAGTTAATTGAATTCTAGAAAATCCACTTACAGTGATTTCGTCGTCCTCTGAAAATGTAAGTTTTACTGTTGGTGCAGGAAGCACCATATTGAACCTTATTTTGATATTGGCAAAGGATTCAAAGTTAAGTTTATTTGTGATCTAATAAAGTTACTTGAGTGTGGAGAAACAAAGTCCTAGCGAAGGGCTGCTAGGCACCTGGCAAAGGACTGCAAGGAAACAAAGCCCTAGCGAAGGACTGCTAGGCACCTGGCGAAGGAATGCCAAGATACAAAGCCCTAGCGAAGGACTGCTAGGCACCTGACGAAGGAATGTCAGGATACAAAGCCCTAGCGAAGGACTGCTAGGCACCTGGCGAAGGAATGCCAGGATTAAAGCCCTAGCGAAGGACTGCTAGCCACCTAGCGAAGGACTGCCAGGATCCAAAGACCTAGCGAAGGACTGCTAGGCACCGGGCGAAGGACAGCTTGGTATCCAAGTCCTAGCGATGGACTGCTAGGTTAAAGTCCAACTGGAGGAGTCGGTTGGCATCAGGTAAATTCTCCTGAGAGGAGTAGGTGAGGACGCATTCCCCGTCGAGGGAACAGTAGGCGTCGGTTTGACCTAGGGCTCCATTTCGGAGACCCAAAGTCAGAATCAAGACAGCTAAGGCTGTATAAACCTAATACCTTATTGTTTTATATTGTTTTGGACTAACCCTAGATACAGGACCGAAGGAACGTGTGTCTGCAACTCAGAATGCCCAAAGGAGAGAGGAAAGTAGCTGAGCAGGGTGCCCCCAGTGTCCCGGGCGCCCCCAAGGCCAGTACAAAACAAGTTAAGCAAAGAAGTGCTTCGGGAGCTTACTGGGCGGGGCACCCCCGTGCTCCCTCGCGCCCCTAGTGCCCAGGTGCCCGCACTCAAGCCAACGAAGAGGATAAGACTTATCCAGCCGAGAAGCCAGCAGATCGGGTCAACCAGGGCGCCCCCAGCGTCTCGGGCGCCCCCAGAGTCAACCTCAGCCCTATTCGAGAAGGATAAGGGCTGACAGAGAGAATCTCGGATTAGCTGACACGTGGGGGGGGGGGCGCCCCGAAGTGCTACAAATAGCACCCAATGCCAAGGCTTCTCAACAATCAATTCTTCCAACGCACTCACGCTCTTCTACTCCCGCGCTCTGCTCCGGAAACCTCCCAACTCGAGATACAAGCAGCGACAATGTCCCGCTGCTCCGAAAATACAATCTACACCGGACATCGGTAACGAAGAGCTGTTTGTTTTGTTTACTGTACTACAATTATCATATCTGTCTGTAAACTGTTTTGCGCTCATATAGAATTGCCCGCAGTAAACGGTCAACGACCGTGGGCCTTGGAGTAGGAGCCGACCGCGACTCTGAACCAAGTAAAAGATCTTGTGTTCGCGTTTTGTGTTTATTTCTTCCGCTGCGTAATTTCTCTAACTCTAATCCGAACGATTTACGATATTCACCCCCCTCTATCGTTTCTCTCGATCGAACAAGTGGTATCAGAGCGGGGGAGCTCAAATTTGGTGCAACCACCAATTTGGGAGTTTTTCGGATTTACGAAATTTTTTTCATTTTATTTCTTGTCTTTTTCATTAATCGAGGTGGTGCAACACCACTCGATCTTTATTTCAAATAAATAATATCTGTGGGTGGATTTAATTTTGAATTCTTATTTTTTCACCATAAGTCAGAATTGATAAAACAATCAAGTTTTGAAAATTTGTCATAAATTTTTTTATTATTATTTTAATATTTTTTTCTTGAAATTCATGCTACCCTAATTCGAGCAAAGTTTTTTTTTTTTCAAACATTGACTTCTTACTTTTTCATCATTAATCAGAAGTGATAAAATCAACATTTTCAAAAATTTATCATAATTTTTTTATTATTATTTTAACTCGAAATTCGTGCAATATTTATTTTGGGGCTATATTTTTCTCTCTCCCGCACTACTAATCCAAGACAAAGTCTTGGTACATCATTTGTTATTTCTTGTGTGTACGAGGTTTAAACTAAATGGCCAACCAAGAGTGGAACAGTGCCCGTCCACCACTATTCTCCGGCGAGAACTTCAAGTTTTGGAGATATCAAATGGAGTTCCATCTGAAGGCCCATATGGACATATGGATGATCATTCAAATAGGGTTCTCCCTCCCTACAGAAGATGGTCCATCAATTACGTGGGACCAACTGGATGAACCAACCCTGAGGAAGATCGAGACGGATGCAAGGGCAACTGCAATCCTACAATGTGGCCTAACCAATGAAGAATTGAAGCGGGTCGGATCCTTCAACTGTGCTAAAGAGATGTGGGAGAAGCTAATCAACCTACACGAAGAGAGCTCCGATATTGAGATCTTTGAAGGTGTGATGCTCGAATCATCGGATGAATCAGACGATAAGGAAGATCAGGCAAGTCATTTTGCATTCTCGGCTCAAGCACAAGTAGCTGCGACAGAATCGACACCCGACATCGAAATCGAACCAGAGTCAGACAAAGAGCTTTCTGAGACAAAATCGGTAACTAATTTTGAATCATTTTCTAAATTAAGGTTAAATAATCAAGTTGATACTGTAATGGTCGAGGAAGGTATAGTTTTCATTGCGGGGAAAACTCCAAGAGAACTGCAAAAGAGGCATCAACCAGTACCTAAGTCCAACTCAGACTCAGAACTTAACGACGAAGAAGGAGATCCTCGAAAACTGGTCCGGTTGGCTCGCGACCACTACAAAATACTGAAGAAACAATCAGCAAAAGAAAGATGACTAAAATCAAGGGGGAGACCTCCAAAAAGAAATCTAAAGGTAAATTTACAGTATTTGAAAATCCATTATTTACCTTGAATAATATGATTGAACCTTATAAATTAGTTAAAGCAAACATTAGTAAATTGGAACAAGAAGATGAAATATTGAAACATAAGGTCAAAATGCTAGAAAGTCTAATTCACAATCTTGCTAATTCTAAAAACCTAGAATATCATTACAATTATGACGTGACTTAGTTGATTGCTTTTCTTGCTTGTTTATTTTATTATGCTTTGAATTAGGATTGGTTAGTTTAAGGACTGAACCAACTTAACTGAAATTTGAACAACATAGTATTGGGTGGAGGTGAGATGATAGTACGTTAGGGAAGCCTTTTCTAATAAGGTCAAGTATACACTACTTGGTCTCTTTAGACTGGTGAAACTAGCCGAAGCTACCGATCCAAGACTCAAACTAGTTAGACCAGAATTTACCAAAAAGTAATTTTGAAGATGAAACTTCACTAAAAGGCTTTGTCTAGGAAAGGGTTGATGATCCAATAAGGCTACGGCCAAAGAAGGCCTTGTGCCTCGCCAAGACCTGGAAGCCAATTTTTGAAATTCAAATTCAATTTACTCTTTGTTAAATTCGAATCTAACACAAATTTTTAGTTAATTTTAGATTCAAATATCTCTTTTCAAAATAAATTTAAATTGGGTTTAAAAATTAATTTAACTTTTCAAAATTAATAATGGCCTTTTCAAAATAAATCTTTCTATTAAAATATGCATGTCACAAAACAGTTAAGGATATCCTGTTTTGTCACGTAGAAATGGGTGAGATGCTTAGGACCTAAAAGGTGAGTCCAACCCAACCAACTAATTCAAATTAATCAAACTAAAATTAAATCAATTAAATCAAAATCAAATCTTAATTAAATCAATTAAATTCATGTTAATTAAATCAATTAAATTAAATCTTAATAAATTAAATTTAATTTATCTAACTTTTAAAATTTAAATTTAATACATCTGACTTTTAAAATTCAAATTTAATTCAACTGACTTTTAAAATACAAATTTAATTTAACAACCTTTAAAATTCAAATTTAATTCAACCGAACAACTTTCAAAATTAAAATATAAATTCAACTAAACAAACATAACCATGTAAATTTTAATTTTCTCAAAAATCAAATTTAACTTTTTAACTAAGAGTTAATGTTTCAAATCATTGTAATTAAAATCAAGTCTCTTTTGTTCACTAACCTGAAATTTATTTCATAACATTTATTTCTTTCCTTTACCATTATACAAACATTTCATTCAGACATTCAGTTTATTCTTGTATGGCAAAAAGTCACCTTAGGATTACTTAGGATATTTTTTTGTGTCTGCGGTCCGGGCTTAGATATTTATATTTTTTTTGGGACTTAAAAAAAAACTTCTATTTTTTAAATCATTTCCCCTTTTCAGTTTTCTATATTCATTTTCTCAAATAGGAGAATGAAATTATGTTTCAAATCATTAAAACAAAATATTTTTTTTAAACTTAGTTTTCTCCTCTTTTTATTTGAATCAAACCCTAAGACTAAGATGAGGATTAACTTGTGGTCAACAAGCCTCCTAGGACTGTGTCAGGTTTAGGGGGAGTTCAAATTAAAAGAAAAAGTTTAAAAATACTATATTTTCAGACTATCACTCATGTTTTTCGAAAACTATGCTATCATATGTCTTTCAAACAATCATTTTTTTTTTCAAAATGTTAATACTTCAAAATTGATTTTAAGAATTGTGCTTTTGATTTTGACAAACCCTAAAGACACAGAGGAAGGTCTACTTCATGACCTACAAAGACTCTGAGGATGTGTAAAATATAGGGGGAGTCTAAACCAAAAGAAATTATTTCTAACAAGTATTTTCTTTGGCAATTATTTTTGAAATTATTAAATAATTCTTTTGATCTGAACTGACCCCTAAGGACTCAGAGGAAGAATACTTGTGGTCAACAAGCTTCCAAGGACTATGTCAAGTTTAGGGGAAGGTAAATTGAAAGAACTATTGAACATTTCATAATAAGTTGTGTTAATACACAAGTTTTCAAGGTTCTTTTGAAAATACAACTAATTTGCCTTTAAAAATACCAATATTCTATTTCTCAAAATGTTTTTGTGGCTTAGTAAATCCTTTTTGAAATACTTTTTGAAATTTTCTTGAGTTTGGAGAATTTCCAGGACACTGAGGGAAATGCCCTTATAGTCAACAAGGTTTCCCAGGATTGTGTCAGACTGGAAAAGAAACCTAGTTAAGTAAAATACTATGTTTTCAAAATGCATAATACTTTTCAAAAATTATTTATATTTTTCAAAGTCTAATAGTTTTCAAAAACAGTACATAGACTTTCCAAAAAGGCTCAATCTGTTTTGTTTAAAAAGTACTTGCATATTTTTCAAAAATGCATATTTTTTCAAAAGTACTAATATTTTTCAAAAATTGCATAATATCTTTCAAAAGTACTAATATTTTTCTAAGACAATAGTATTCTAAGTATGTGAATTTTCTAATGATTTGTCTTTTGTCTATAAATACAAAATCTTTTTTCAAAATTGCACAATACCTTTCAAAGTGGAGCTTTGTTGGTGCAATTTAAGTTTTTTGCTAGGCTTTCAAGAGTTATACTAAGTATTTTTATGTTTTCAAAACTCATAGGCTCTGATACATAATTTTTTTCTTAAGACTTCTTTCAAAATATATTTCTTTATTAATAAACAGCTAAGGAGAGAAAAAGCTCAAACTGTTCAAAATCAAAATGTTTTTCAAAAGCTTTCTCTTATTCAAAAAGCAAAGTTGAATTTCTAAGTGTGCTTTCAAAAATTTCTAAGAGCATCTTTTTGCAAATATTTCTTAGTAGATTTTTTCTTAGTAAACAAAATTTGCCTGAGCAAAGATTTTTTTTGAAAATTTTGGCAAATGTTTGTTTTAGTGAAAAACTTGTCTAGAAAGTTTTTTAAAGATTTTGTTTTTCAAAATACACAAAGTATTTCCAAGCAAAGTCTTTTAAAATAAATTTTCTCTCAATTCTCAAAGTTGAACCATTTGTTAGGGAAATTTGGCTTCAAAATTTTGCCTAAGTAAAATTCTTTTTGCAAAGCCAAGTAAAAGTTTTGTAACAAAATTTAGGTTTGCAAAAACTTTTTTAAAACATTACCTTGTTCACCCATGTTTGTTTTTGATATATGTCAAAGGGGGAGGAAAGGTCAAAGTTAAGTGTTAAAGTTAAGTATTTTATAACACAATGATTCAGGGGGAGTATGAGAAAAAAATTTTCTGTTCAAATTACATTGGTTTTAGACTGTTCAAAATTGCTATGTTTCATTGGTCTTAACCTTCTTGCTTAAACTGTTGTAATTTTAACTTAACATTGAATTGTGTTGCCATAAATCAAAAAAGGGGAGATTGTTGGTGCAGGAAGCACCATATCGAACCTTATTTTGATATTGGCAAAGGATTCAAAGTTAAGTTTATTTGTGATCTAATAAAGTTACTTGAGTGTGCAGAAACAAAGTCCTAGCGAAGGGCTGCTAGGCACCTGGCGAAGGACTGCCAGGAAACAAAGCCCTAGCGAAGGATTGCTAGGCACCTGATAAAGGAATGCCAAGATACAAAGCCCTAGTGAAGGAATGCCAGGATACAAAACCCTAGCGAAGGACTACTAGGCACCTGGCGAAGGAATGCCAGGATACAAAGCCCTAGAGAAGGACTGCTATGCACCTAGCGAAGGAATGCCAGGATACAAAGCCCTAGCGAAGGATTGCTAGGCACCTAGCGAAGGAATGCCAGGATACAAAGCCCTAGCGAAGGACTGGTAGGCACCTGGCGAAGGACTGCCACGATCCAAAGACCTAGCGAAGGATTGCTAGGCACCGGGCGAAGGACAGCTTGGTATCCAAGACCTGGCGAAGGAACGCTAGGCAAAAGTCCAATCGGAGGAGTCGGTTGGCATCAGGTAAATTCTCCTGAGAGGAGTAGGTGAGGACGCGTTCCCCGTCGAGGGAACAGTAGGCGTCGGTTCGACCTAGGGCTCCATTTCGGAGACCCAAAGTCAGAACCAAGACAGCTAAGGCTGTATAAACCTAATACCTTATTGTTTTATATTGTTTTGGACTAACCCTGGATGTAGGACCGAAGGAACGTGTGTCTGCAGCTCAGAATGCCCAAAGGAGAGAGGCAAGTACAAAACAAGTACAAAACAAGTTAAGCAAAGAAGTTAAGCAAAACAAAACAAGTACAAAACAAGTACAAAACAAGCTGAGCAGGGCGCCCCTAGTGTCCCGGGCGCCCCCAAGGCCAGTACAAAACAAGTTAAGCAAAGAAGTGCTTCGGGAGCTTACTGGGTGGGGCGCCCCCGTGCTCCCGAGCACCCCCAGTGCCCAGGGCACCCCGCACTCAAGCCAACGAAGAGGATAAGACTTATCCAGCCGAGAAGCCAGCAGATCGGGTCAACCAGGGCGCCCCTGTTAGTGAGAGCCCTAGAGCCAATCATATGATGATTACTTTTTGGACTCATTGTATCATATTCTTGTATATATATTTCTTATATATAAAGGCATTTCTTATGGTTATTGTACTTATGTGTATTGGTGCCAAATAACTTAGTATAATAACGTCCTTGAGTAGAAGGTTCTTATCTATATCAATCGATTAGTTGAATCGATAGTGAGATGATATAGAGAACACTACTCTTAATTATTCCTAGTCAAGCATTAACATTCAAGGACAATGTTAATGCATAGAGACTAGCATGTAGGTCAACATGATGACTTGATCTCACAAGTCATGGATATGAGATATCAAGTTGACACATGGGTATACATTAGAGAATGTATACTGAATGGCCCACCATAAGAAAGTATCATGGATCGTTATATGAGTGTCATATACTTTCTCATGTGACTATTAGTATGACTATAGTCCTAGACCTGAAGTTACCATAGTTCCCTACATAAGGAGTTACGTACTTTGGCTTCGTCAAACGTCACCCGTAACTGGGTGGACTACAAAGGCGATTACTGGGTTTGTAACAAATTATGTGGAGGGATGTGAGTAACGTAGATGGGATCTATCCCTCCTATATGACGGGAGTGATATCTTCGTTCTTGATAGAGTAAGACCACTAAGTGCATGGCCATGCCCAAATAAGGCAATCTTAGATATTGAGCTTATTTGATTATAGTGAGTCTACTTGGAGATCAAGACATATAGATTGATTTGAGGATGACACGGTCTATGCCTCATGAAAGATCAATCTAGATATCGAGGATAGAAGGACGTTGTCACATATTGTGATAGTCACAATTATTAGTCACAATGGTGATGTTGGATCTCGACATTCTTGTAACTTGGGGAGCAATGATGTGTTGCTAGATACCTCTCATTGCTTATGTCCTTAAATAGGTTTAAGGGCATTGCCAACGTTACAAGAACCTATAGGGTCACACACATAGAGCAATAGATGGAGAATAAGTCCATATGATGGACCGAGAGTAATGAAGTCAAAGTTTGACTTTGGCTAAATATGGAAAGTCCATAAAAGGCAAGTTTGACTTGACTCAAATTAGACAACTTGAGTTGGACTCGAGTTTGATCCAAGTGTTGGATGAATCTAATCATGGGAGAGTAATGAAGTCAAAGTTTGACTTTGGCTAAATATGGAAAGTCCATAAGAGGCAAGTTTGACTTGACTCAAACCACATCACCTTGACTTGACCAAGTGATGACTTGGCATCATCATCAAGGCTAAGTAACCTCCCCATTTGAATTTTGAATTCAAATAGGGGGTTACCAAAGGTGGTGGCAGGCCACTTAATGGCCAATAATGGCCATTAAATGGCCGGCCACTAAAAACACACAAAAGGAGTTTTTTTGTGTGTGTGTGATTCATTTTTCTCCTCACTTGGTTTTGTTATGTTTTTGCTCTCCCTCTCCTCTCATCTTGCCGAGACCCCAAGTAGTGCTAGCACACTTTTGGGCTCTCCTCTCCACTCTCTTGCTTGTGTGGATACTTCTAGAGGGTTGCTACTTTGCATCCTTGAGATCCGACACCAACCGAGGAGCGAGCGGGAATTGCGGGGCACGCATCGAAGGTAGTTTTTTCTTCTCTAATAGATCTAGGTTGTAGATCGGTTTTGAAGCATGTAAACGAGCACTCGTAAATTTTTGAAATGGTTTTCTTCGCTCGGATCCTTTCTATTGGGGCTTTCGAGGTTTCCGCGACGCGAAAAACCGGTTTTCGCGACCCGAAAAACCCTACAGCCCCCAGCGTCCTGGGCGCCCCCAGAGTCAACCTCAGCCCTATTCGAGAGGGATAAGGGCTGACCGAGAGAATCTCGGATCGGCTACATGTGGGGGGGGGGGGCGCCCCCGACGTCCAGGGCACCCCGAAGTGCTATAAATAGCATCCAACGCCAAGTCTTCTCAACAATCAATTCTTCCAACGCACTCTCGCTCTTCTACTCCCGTGCTCTACTCCGGAAACCTCCCGACTCGAGATACAAGCGCCGACGACGTCCTGCTGCTCCGAAAATACAATCTACACCAGACGTCAGTAACGAAGAGCTGTTTGTTTTGTTTACTGTACTACAATTATCATATCTGTCTATAAACTGTTTTGCGCATATATAGAATTGCCCACAGTAAACGGTCAATGACCGTGGGCCTTGGAGTAGGATCCGACCGCGACTCCGAACCAAGTAAAAGATCTTGTGTTCGCATTTTGTGTTTATTTCTTCCGCTGCATAATTTCTCTAACTCTAATTAGAACGATTTACGATATTCACCCCCTCTATCGTTTCTCTCGATCCAACATTTACGTCGTCCGGCTTCGATTCTGACTCGGTCTCGATTTCTTTCGAAGCAGTCAGGGCGAGCAGGTTCAACTGTGGGGCCTCTTCTTCTTCTTCGGAGGAAGACTCGTCCCACGTTTCTTGAAGAGCCTTCTTCCTTCTTGTCTTCTTCGTTTCCTTCAGATTTGGGCATTCCATCTTGTAGTGACCCTTCTTTTTGCACTCGTAGCAGGTCACATTTGGTTTGGTCTTTTCATTTGAAGGTTCAGCTGGTTCTTCCTTCTTTCGGCTGGCTTTTCTTCTGTTGGTCTGGTTTTTCAGTTCCTTGTAGTAGTCCCGGGCTAGCCGAACCAGTTTGGGTCGATTTCCTTCGTTGTCTTCCGAGTCAGAGTCTAAGTCAGACTCAGGTGCAGGTTGAGTCTTCTTCTTGGTTATCTTTCCAGTTTTACCTGCAATAAAAGCAATGCCTTTCTCGGCAAGGGTGCAGTTAGTCTGCTCATGTAATTCAAGCTCGGAAAATAACTCATCTAATTTAATTTTAGACAAATCCCTTGAAACATTGTACGCATCTACCATAGATGCCCACAAAGTATTTCTTGGGAAAGCATTAAGGGTATACCTGATCAGGTCACGGTTTTCTACCTTGTGACCGATTGTGTGTAGACCGTTCATCAGCTCCTAAATTCTAGCGTGAAGCTGGGCTGCAGATTCGTTGTCGTTCATCTTGATTATGTACAGCTTGTTTAGTAGTAGGTCCCTCTTGCTGATTCGGGTGTCGGAGGTCCCTTAGTGCAGTTCAATTAGCTTACTCCAGAGTTCCTTTGCACTGTTGAATGGCCCTACTCGATTCAGCTCTTCTTTGGTTAGGCCGCATTGGAGTGTCTGGGTTGTTTTAGCATCGACCTCAATCTTTCTTTTCAGTGTGGTATCCCATTCAGTGTATGATTGTGGCACTCCTTCAGCGTTCTTAGGGATTTCCATTCCAGATTGGATTATTATCCATATGTCCACCTAAGTTTTAAGGTGGACTTCCATCCGACTTTTCCAGTAGGAGAAATCCTCCCCACTGAAAAGTGGTGGTCTGGCTGTACTAAATCCTTCTTGCATGGCCATTTAATAATTACTGAAATAATAATAAAAAAACTATCCCAAGACTTGGTCTTGGATTAGCAGTGCGGGAATAAGATATTAAAAGAAATTATCGAGTTGTGTTGCACCAACCTCGATTATCGATAAAAGTTCGATCGAAAAAAAAGAAATAAAAAAAAATCGAAGAAAAATTCGAAAAACTCTCAAATTGGTGGTTGCACCAAATTTGAGCTTCCGCGCTCTGATATCACTTGTTGGATCGAGAAAACACGATAGAGGGGGGGTGAATATCGTGAAAAACTTTCGGATTAGAAAAGAGAATGCGGAGCGGAAAATTAAAACAAAACAGACACGAACACAAGGATTTTTACTTGGTTTGGAGTCGCAGTCGGCTCCTACTCCAAGGCCCATGGTCCTTGACCATTTACTGCGGGCAATTCTATAATCGTGCAAGTTTTTACAAAGATTTGTACAGTAATGGTGTAGTAAAAAGAACAATTATACTCTTCGTTACCGACGCCCGGTGTGGATCGTACTTTGGTGCGGAGGGTCGTCGTTGACGCTTGAATCTCGAGATTGGAGGTTTCCAAAGCAGAGCGCTTGAGTCAAAGAGCGTAGAGGCGTTAGAAAAGTTGATGCCGAAGCCTTAGGGATCGAGCCCCTTTTATAGCACTCCTGGGGGCGCCCGGGACGCTGGGGGCGCCTGACATGTGCCTTCGGATCTGAGAACTCTCATCCGAAGCTCGGTGAGCGCTTATCCCTTCATAATCAGGCTCGGAGCTGACGGGGGCGCCCCGGTTGAATTGGTCTACTGGCTTCTCGGCTGAATTTGCTTTGATTGCTTGTTAGCTTGGACCCAGGGCGCCCGGGTGCTTGAGGGTGCCTGGCCCAGTAAGCTTCCGAAGCGATTCTTGCTTAGCTTGTTCGTTTGGCTTTGACCTTGGGCGCCCGGGACCTCCCGGCCGCCTAACCCAGCTGCTGCCCCTCTCCTTTGGGGCGTTCTGAGCTGCAGAAACACGTTCCTTTGGTCCCTGCATCCAAGGTTAGTTCCACAACAAACAAGGCAAGAATATACATTAGTTTTTTACAGCTGTAGCTGTCTTGATTCTGACTTTGGGTCTCCCAAATGGAACCCTAGGTCGAACCGACGCCTACTGTTCCCTCGACGGGGAACGCGTCCTCACCTACTCCTCTCAGGAGAGTTTACCTTTTGCCAACCGGCTCCTCCGGTTAGACTTTTTCCCAGCAGCCCTTCGCCAGGTGCCTAGCAGCCCTTCGCCAGGTCTTCGGTACCAAGCAGTCCTTCGCCAGGTGCCTAGTAGTCCTTCGCCAGGTCTTAGACTCCTAGCGGCCCTTCGCCAGGTGCCCAGCAGTCCTTCGCCAGGTCATAGGGTTTCAATGCCTAGCAGTCCTTCACTAGGTGCCTAGCAGCCCTTCGCCAGGACATCGTTCTGCACACTTAGTGAGCACATTAGATCACAATAATATCTTAACTTTTGAACCCTTTGCCAATATCAAAACCCAGGTTCGACTTAGGTGCTTCCTGCACCAACACATAATCTATTATCTCCTTCTGTAGGGGTGGTGACAGTGATGATAGGGACTTCAAAGTTGTGCAAGTCTTCCTACTGAACGCATCAGCCACTTTATTTACCTTTCCAGGGTGGAAGAGGATTTCACAATCATAATCCTTGACTAACTCCAGCCACCTTCGCTATCTCATATTAAGGTCCTTCTGAGTGAAGAAATACCTCAGACTCTGGTGGTCTGTGTAAATCTTGCACTGGACTCCGTATAGATAATGTCTCCACATTTTGAGGGAGAAGACTACTGCTGCTAACTCAAGATCATGAGTAGGGTAGTTCTTTTCATAATCTTTGAGTTGCCTGGAGGCATAAGCGATGACCTTGCCTTCTTGTATGAGTACCGTTTCAAGTCCCAGTTTTGAGGCATCACTGTATATGTTGAAACATCAATCACCTTCTGGAACTGTAAGAATGGGAGCACCGTCTATCTTTTCTTCAACTTGATGAAACTCTACTCACAATCTTCAGTTCACTCATACTTCTTATTCTTTTTGGTAAGGGCTATTAGTGGAGAAGCTATCTTAAAAAAAGTCCTCCACGAATCTTCTGTAATAACCTGCTATACCCAGAAAGCTTCTGATCTCACTAGCATCCTTTGGTCGATCCCAATTACTAACTGCTTCAATCTTTGCTGGGTCTACCATGATTCCTTCCTTGGAAATGATATGGCCTAGGAAAGCAACATGGTTAAGCCAGAATTCACACTTTGTAAACTTGGCATATAACTTTTACTGCTGTAGAGTCTTCAACACTACCCTCAGATGTTCGTCATGTTCTTCCTGAGACTTTAAATAAACTAAGATATCATCAATGAAGACTATGATGAACTTGTCAAGGAACTCCTTGAATACTCGATTCATTAGATCCATAAATGTTGCAGGGGCGTTCGTCACTATAAAGGGCATGACCACAAACACATAGTGTCTATACCGTGTTCGAAAAGTCATTCTCGGCACATTACTTTCCTTGACTCTGAGTTGATGATATCCTAACCGCAAATTTATCATGGAGTACACGGTTGCCCCCTTCAACTGATTAAATAAATCATCTATCCTTGGTAAGGAATATCTGTTCTTGATAGTCATCTTGTTCAGGGCTCGATAATCTATGCACATTCGCATAGATCCATCATTCTTCTTGACGAACAACACAGGAGCTCCCCAGGGTGAATGACTAGGGTGGATGAAACCCTTGTCGAGTAACTCCTGTAATTGTTCTTGCAGCTCCTTCAATTCTGCTAGCGCCATGCAATAAGGTTCCTTTGAAATAGAGTTGGTCCCTGGAGCCAACTCAATTTCAAACTCAATTTCCCGATTGGGAGGTAGTCCTGGTAACTCTTCGGGAAACACCTCTGGATAGTCACAGACTACTCGCACTTCTTCTTTCTTCAGTCCTTCTCTTTTCCTTGCATCTACTACATGTGCTAAATAACCAGAACATCCATTATCTAACATCTTGTGAGCTTGTAGGTTAGAAAGAAACCCTTTTATCTTTCTCTTTGGGTATCCGACAAACTTGAATGGAAGTTCTACTTCTAGTGTGAACTTTACTCTTCTTTTGTGGCATTCAATGGAGACACTATACTTGCTCAAGAAATCCATCCCTAAGATGATATCGTAATCCTTCATATCCAGGACTACCAAATCACCATAGCGTTCTCGGTTGGAAATCTGAATTGGCACAACTCTCATCCACTGAGTAGATGTCATGACCTCTCCAGAAGGTAGGGTCATTAAGAACTCCTCATTCAGCACATCTGGTGGAATCCCTAGTTTCTTGGAGAATGATATTGACACAAAGGAATGTGTTGCACCAGTATCGAATAATACACTAGCATATTGAGATAAGATGAGTATTCGACCTGTGACCACGGTAGGAGAATTTGCCACCTCTTCCTTGGTGATGGCGAAAATCCTGGCGTTGGTCGGGACTGGTGATACTTCCACTCTCCCTTGACTGTTGTAGGGTCCCTCCAGTGCTAGCTGCATCTGGTGCAACTGTGCAGGCTTCCCCCCGTATTGAATAATCTGTGGTGGAGGTGGGTTTGTTAGTGATATGAGAGAAGTGTCCTAAGGCAATCGCCTTATGATGTAAACATTTATATTAATAAATGACAATTCACTATTTGAGTATACATGTTTTGTGTATTTGATTGGGATCTTAAACTCATCTACTGAATGTCCGCAATACAACTCACAGCATAAGAGAATTTGTGATGGGATCACAACTAGTGATTATCTCTAATGTGCAATTGTAAAGTATTGAAATTATCCCTAGTCGATGAATTGATAAAAACGGACACTATCGATTCTGTTGAGACTAGCATGGGTTATTCTCTAATCAGCTGATTCTCACTGGCTGGTGACATTGGGATGTCCGAAGATAAACATGGATGCTAGTTAAGGGAACTAGTTCATTGGAGTGACTAGTTGTAAGACTTCATATGGGAATCTACATGTAGATATGTCAATGAAGTTCTTACTGCAGCTTAAGTGCGATGTTCCATTGACTTGCGGTGTTCAAGTCATCTTGGTCATAAAGACTTATACTTTAACATCTTAAGCAAGCATCTCCAAGGAGGTGTGGACCCAGGATGATTGGGTATAAGCCGAAGTGCCCGAAGATGTTTGAACAGCCTACAAAGGATTCACCACTCCTTGCGAGGAGATGTATACCCAGGCCTATCGTCGGATTGTTACTCAAAACCTCTGACCAGAGTATATCATGTTTAGAGTACGAGTCTCTTACATGAGAGTAATTAGAAATCCAAAGGACGAGAAAGACATTACTTGGGCTAGGTGTGACGTAGTCAGCCTAGTGGGGACTGACACAAATAGACCGTGTCCTGAACCAAGTGGGTATAAGATGGTGAAAGGAATGAGGCACGATTCAGTAGAGCTGCTGAAGGGTTTCAGAATAATTTCTTCTGAGGTCAAACCGTTGATCTTTCGATTAATTGGGGATCATGATGTACTACTAGGTGCCACTCATGATCGTTCTATAATTAGTTAATTATAGACGACCAACATAAATCGAAAGCCTATTTAGTCACACGCACTACGAGTAATCCGAGGGATTTAAAATGAGTTGAAAATTGGATTTTTCGATCAAGAGAAATAAGTCGAATCTGAGTTAGTCAGAGGCGCAATGGAAGCTAAAAATGGCTAAGTCTTTTGAAGGCTTTTTGGGTGAATTAAATGAGTTTAATTAGCGGCGGTTCGGGTTGGTTTGGCCGGCCAAAGAGGGTGCCAAAACCCCCTTTGGTGGCCGGCCACAATAAGAGGAGAAAACCAATTAATTTTGGTTTAATTAATAAAATAAATCTAGTGTGATTTATTTTATAAATTATGGATAAAGAAATTTGTATAAAGAAATTTATATAAATAAAATTTATAGAAATTTATTCTTTTATGGTAGATTAAAATAATCCATGAATTGGTTTATTTTAATTTTATAAAATCAATTATGAATTGATTTTTTCATAATAAGAAAGTTTATAAATTTCTTATAAAAATTTATTTCATAATTTAAAGAGAAGAAGAATTAGTTTTATTATAAATTAGTTTATAATAAAGACTCGGTTTAAACGGAATAATTAATAAGAAAATTTATAAGATAAATTTCTTATAACTAATTCCGTTAATTCCGTTAATTCGGTTTAGAGGGAGACTTAGCAAAGGAGTTGCTACTATATAAAGGAACCAAAGGCTAGCCCTTATTCCCAATCAAGAGATTAATTATTCTCTCCCTCTCTCTCTTAATCTCTTCTCCTCTCCCTCTCCCTCTCTTGCCTAGGGCCGGCGCCCACCCTAGTGGTTTAGGGCCAGCGCACCAAACAACTTCCCCCTTTGAAGTTGGCGTGAACAATCAAGATGAAGGAGAACCCGAACAAGAAGAAGAAGAAGCGGATAGCGACTCCTCTCTTCTCGGAATTCGATTCCGTTACTTCGTTGGTTAGTTTCCTAATTTTCTCTTGTTCTTCTAAGTTGTGCCCATAGAGAATCTAGTAGTTCTCGTCGGCACAAAACTCGTGACTTTGTGAAGTCGTCCCGAAGAGAACTCGGCGTGGACGCGAACAGAGGCGAAGCTTCCAAGGGACGCTACGGTTGGATTTCGTCCCTTTCTTCGAGTTACGAAAGGTATAAAGTAAATTAGTTTACTTTTCCGCAAAGTTTTATTTTATGATTATATCAACACACTATAAGGTTGCATGCTAGATACGAAGTTAAAATAATTTAGGAAATTATTTTATGCAAACTCTTCCGCTGCACGTAAAAAATTTAAATTTTACGAACTCGTATCCTTGTCAACATGCACCCGGTCCCAACAGTGGTATCAGAGCCGGATAGTGTTCGACATTATCATATAATTGTTTTGCGGAACACTTTGTCATGATCTCAATTTCGAAAAAAATTTCAATTATGGAAACTTTCAAATTATAATAGATTTTTGATTTAGGAATTTCAAAGTTTGGAAATCCTCATGAAATTTCGCAAACGTTTGGAATTTTCTAGTTTCTAAAATTTTATGATAATTGTGAAAACTTCCCATCTTTGGAAACTTTCCAAATTTTGGAAATTTTTCTATTTTAGAAATTTTCCAATTTTTGGAAATATGTAAGTTTTCCTTTTACCAGAAACTTACAATTATTCTGAAAAATTATTTTTGAAATCTCGCAATTTTGGACACTTTCTTTTGAGAAAGTCTAGACAAATTCATGGACAGTTAATTGACAATTAAATTTGAATTGGTTTTTAAATTGACAACAAAATTCTTAATTTTGGATTGAGCCTCGGGGAGCCGTCCAATTTAAAGTTAGTTGTTGTAATTTAATTTCCCAATTTTTTAATTGAAATTGTCATGTTTATTTTGGATTGAGCCTCGGGGAGCCGTCCAATTAGATTTACAACACATTACTTTTCTTTGGGTATCTGAGCCTCGGGGAGCCACCCTTAGAAAACAATTTGTTGTAATTAATTAAATCCATGAATAAAATATGTTGAAGAGGTGATGCTCTTACATATTGTTGTCTCCAAAATTAATTAGGAAAATGGTTTCCTATAGAGTATTCTTAAATAAGATTTTCATTAAAATAATATGTAGTTGAATTAAGGGATTTGTCTCTTAATTTATTAAGATTTGATTTAGAGAAATCAAAGTCTTGAACATATTATTTCCGAAATTAATTATGACAATTTAGGAAATTGTTTCCCAAAACAATTCCTTTAATTAAGTATGAAATTGGAATTAGGAAATCCGGTTCCTAATTCAATTAATGAGACTTGATAACTTAAGTCACATACATACTTTATTAAGGAAATCGTTAGTCATGACATATGTCATGAATGTGCTTAGAAAAGATGAGACCCAAAACCCCTTACAAAATATTAAGGCTAACACCTTCCATTAATATGGTTAGAACCGGAGTTTTGTTTCTCGATTGGGTTGATGGACACATCCATGCCCGACTTGAACCTCAACATGTTCAAACCATGGAATTAGTTTATGAATAATATAATTGGAGTCAGAGGTCAATCCTTAGTTTTGGTTGTTGGACACATCCAAGCCTAACTAAACGGTTGAATGAGCTCCAACCATATTAAAACTATTTCTTGATTAATGGGTCAGCCTTAAGCTTGGAGCATCGATTTGTTGTGCCACAGCCAAGGTCGATGCGAAAAGAGGTGCAGTTGGGTGTTATGTATATGATGCATACTTGTTAATGAGTTAGCAACCCAATGATTTATGCAAACATTCAATTAGTTGATAGCATAATGTGATAGTTGCATATTTGTGATATGTAATCGGTATAATTACCTACCTTCATAGCTAAGAATGACTTGATGGCCACAGCCATGGTTGTTCTTATCTATGGTTGGATATCAACCTATTTGGAGATGTTCCTACGATCTCCCGAATTGATAAAAAGGGTTATTCAATTTGAAAAATAAATAGGATTTTATTAATGTATGTTGATACATTCTTTAATCAATCTTCTCACATAATCTCAATTTGTATTTCTAGGATAATCACTCGATTCATGTCTTCCCTAAACTTGCGTTCCATTTTGGACACCAATAAACTGACTGGGCCAAACTTCATGGACTGGCTTCGAAACCTGAGGATAGTCCTCAAGGCAGAGAAGCTTGCTTATGTCCTTAAAGATCAACTTCCCATCCGTCCTCCTGAAAACACAACTCCAGACCAGTTTCCTGAGTTGCTCAACCTGCTGAAGACTGTTAGAGCCTTCTGTGAAGCAGGATCAAAAGACGGTACTGTTAGTTGGTTCCTCGAAGAAAGGTTCTAAGAGGAAGGCCAATGAACAGAATAAGGGAAAGAAGAAAAAGGCCAAAAAGACTGAAAATACCCTAAAAGGCACTTGCCATCACTGTGGCAAGGAGGGTCACTTGCGAAGAAACTGCAAGATTAATCTTGAGTCCTTGAAAGAGAAGGCATCCGATGCCCCATCCTCTTCAAGTATCTTCGTTATTGAATGCCACTCTATTTCCTCAAACACTTGGGTACTTGATACTGGGTGTAGCTCACATATATGTAATGACATACTGGGGCTAAGGAATAGAAGAAGACTCGTCAAAGGAGAAGCGAATTTGCGAGTTAGAAATGGAGCAAAGATTGCTGCTGTTGCCATCGGAACCTATTTGCTAAAGCTCCCCACTGGACGTGTCTTAGAATTGGATAATTGTTATTTCGTTCCTTCGTTAATAAAGAACATTGTATCTATTTCATGCTTGAATGAAAAGGGTTATCATTTAACTTTTAGTAACAATTGTTGTTATATAACTTTAAATGGCGTTCTTTATGGAATGGAACTTTGTGCATGGCATCTACACGTTAGATTTATCCCAGTGACGTTTTCATATCGAAGTTAACAACAAACGTGCTCGAATAGATAATCCGAATAGACTCCTACACGCGGCATTGTCGTCTTGGCCATGTAAGTAAGAAACGCATGACCGAATTACACCGATGTGGAATTTTGGAATCATTTGAACCCCGGTTCATTTGATACATGCGAATCATCCTTAAAAGGCAAGATGACCAAATTACCCTTTCCCGGAAAAGGTAATCCAGTGGGAGAGTTGCTTGGTCTAATACATACCGATGTATGTGGACCAATGTCAACTCCTGCACAAGGAGGCTATAACTACTTCATCACCTTTATCGATGATCACTCACGATTCGGGTACGTGTTCTTGATGAAACACAAATCTGAAGCTTTTGATAAATTCAAAGAGTTCAGAAATGAAGTAGAGAAACAACTTGGCCAAAAGTATTAAAATACTTCGATCCGATCGGGGGTGGTGAATACTTAAGTCAAGAGTTTCAAGAATATCTAAGGGACAAATGGGATATTATCCCAATGGACTCCGCCATATACACCACAGCATAATGGTGTATCTGAAAGGAGAAACCGAACCTTGATGGACATGGTTAGGTCGATGATGAATCATGCAACTCTTCGAAAATCCTTTTGGGGTTATGCACTTAAGACAGCTGTTTACTTATTAAACAGAGCCCCGACCAAGGTAGTCTCTACTACTCCATATGAGATTTGGAATAGTAAGAAACCTCACTTAACTCACCTTAAGATATGGGGTTGTCCTGCTTATGTGAAGCGGGTTGTATCAGACAAATTGGATGCTAAGTCTGATAAATGTCTATTTATTGGATACCCTAAGGAAACGAAGGGTTACCAATTCTATCATCCCTTGGAACAAAAGGTGTTTGTTTCAAGGCATGCTGTATTTCTAGAAAAAGAATTTCTTTTACAAGAAACAGTGGGAGTGGCA